>CAUJNA010001915.1:0-50969 GCA_963377175.1 Effrenium voratum | reverse complement strand
CCACCGACCGGTTCTGAGTTTGCTTAACGGTGCATATTGCTTGTCCTGCTTTGCTTGTCGCTTTCCAATGCTCTGCCCAGGAAAACAACTGTCCAAGTCGGAAGAGTTGGGTGATTTGCAAGCCTGGACCTTGGCAGAGTCAAGTGTCAGCGGCCGCTGCCCGGACATGTCTAAAACACTTGCCCGTGTCTTGCTGGCATCGGCGGCTGGAACTGCGCAGAGCGAGCGTGACTTTGCAGATATCAAGTACCACACTGCACGCGACAGGGCTTTCGTAGGCCCTTACTTCAAGGCGTTCGAGAGGCGGCTTCGCCAGTGGGACAAGAACAGTCTTCGTGGTGCAGTTGCTATGCTTGCCCAAAAGATTTGGCAGGAAGGCTTCGGCTCTGAAAGATCATCTGGGTCCGCTCGCAAACCTCAGTTTGTTTCCGGTCTTCGACTAGAAGCAAGCCGGCAGGACGCTTGGCGGCACATAGCTTTTTTTTAACTTGCCGGAGTTCGCTTTGCACACCTTGCCGGCCAAGGCACGAACAAGAAATCCTGTTTCGGAAGCCGCGTGGATAGCTCGTCGCCGGAAGAGTGTGAAGCGATGCTTAAAGCTGAACGATGCCCCTCGGGACATGCTGCGGCTGAGCAAAAGTTCCCGCAAGGCAGCTGGAAATGCAATTTCCACCAAGCACGAGGAAGCGACCAAAAAGTTGTCGGAGCTGAAGAAAAGACGGTGCTTTCAAGCTCAGCAAGACGACCTGCTGCTGCGGCAAGAGCAGCTTCGTCCAGCAGAGCACAGCCAATGCTTGGAGCGTAGGAGGAAGCTGACCACCAAGCTCAGCTCGAAAGCTCGCTGCGGAAACGCAGGCGGAGTCAGCCTGAACTTCCAGCTCTGGCCAATATGCGCCTTGGCGTTTGAATTTGCTTTTGCGCCTTTGTTCTTGCAAGTTTTCTTAGGCGATTGCTCGCGAATGAGGAGGCAGACTCTACTGACTTGCACCAGAAACTCCACTCTTTGGGTGCCCTGGTGGTCAATGATTATCTCTTGGCTGAAGGCGTTGTGGTGAACAATGTCGCAAAACCTGGCTCTCGAGCTTCATGGCTAATGCGACTCTCTGGTGGTCTTATCGTAAGCCAAGCTGCGATCAAGACCGGGTTTGGGCCTTGGGTTAAATACAAAGGGCCAGCCAAGGGCACCCGAAGACATGCGCTCATTACGCCATCATTTCGCAAACGTCATCCGCGATTCGCTGTCTTGGCACAAACACGCATGCAAGAGCTCAACTGGAAAGTGTACGTGCGGGCCTTGGCTGGCTGTGGCACACTTGTCGTCCTGTCCGTGTCCCGTTTGCCTTGTTTGGAGCGGCGCGTTCCTGGTAACAGAACTGAGGACAAGGCCATCTGGGTGAATGCAGCCAAAGCTGCCAAGACCAAGACGAACTATGTGAGTGTGGGACTTGCGCAAAAAAAGTCCGTGCTGACATCCTGCCTGGGTCACAGCCGCCAATGACGAGCATTGGTCGCTGCACTGCAGACTGGGGAAAGGGCTGCCACTGCCTCGCGTCATAACAGAGAGAAACACGTCTACGCGATGGCTCGCTGTCTGATGACGGAAAGCGCTTCTTGAAGCGCTGGGAGTTAAACAGTGTACAAAGCCGGGGGGGGCGGGGGGAATGTCCCGGCTGATGCGCGGGTCCGGTCAGCCGAAAAATCCTCCATTTTGTGGGAGTTTTGTTTGCGCGCTTTCTGCCACGCAAGCCTGGTTTTTGGTGTTGCTCCCTGTGTCTGCCAAATGAACAATTCTGATGCATCAGAATTTTGGGCCCCTGCGAGTTCTGATGCACTAGATTTTGGGTCCCTGCGAGTTCTGACGCACTAGATTTCGGGCCCCTGCGAGTTCTGACGCACTAGATTTTTGAGTCTAAGTCGTTTATGCTTTTTCCAACGGGTCCTCGGGCTCTTTTGGGCCCGACAGCCCGAGTGCCGGGGGGTTCCGAACCCCCTGGCACTGCGAGTTCTGATGCATCAGAACTTGCAGTGCCGGGGGTTACCCCCCCATTTTCGAGTCCCAAGTGCCGGGGGGTTCCGAACCCTCTGGCACTCGGGACTCGAAAATGGGGGGGTAACCCTGGCACTGCGAGTTCTGATGCATCAGAACTTGCAGTGCCAGGGGGTACGGAACCCCCTGGCACTGCGGCTCAAAATCGGGCTGACCTGCTATTTGTTTTGGGGGGTATGTGCAATTAAGCCCCAAGCCGAGACTACTACGTCTTGTTGTCTGTTGTCTGGTGCGCTCATGCGTTCTGTCTGCCCGTCAAGCCGCTTCACGCTTCGCCCCGCAGCCAGCTTTCCTCCAGTTGCTTCTTCAGCTGACTTGCTGCGTTGCCGCAGAAAGTCCGTGAAGCATGGGGAAGACATCCTTGAAGGTGAAGAAAACTGGCATCAAGAAGCCTCCTCGCGTGGAGAAGGTGGAGTCACATTGCCAGCGCTAGTGGCCAATCATGCTTGGGAGCGACTGCAGCGGCATGGGAACTGATGTTGTGGCAGCGAAGCAACTGGGGATTGAGTTCATGGTTCAGTTTGCCACCGATGTGGACCCGGATTGCCGAAAGGTGATTCTTTCCCACAAAAAGGGACCGAGGAGTCTTGGATATGCTCTTGGAAATGTTTGCGAGAAGTGTGACTTGTACACAGCTGGGTTTCCGTGCCAACCATACAGCAGACTGCCAGAACAAGTAGCTGTTTTCAACCGAGTTTGGGTTACTTTCTGTTTTTTTGCACATAGGTCTTTGCTTAGTCTGCTCCTTCCGAGGTACGGCGGGCGTCGGGCAGGGGAAATGCGACCAACGTGATTTATCAAAGGCTGTGGTGGACTACATCTGCCGCATGCAACCGCGTGGATTTGCTGGAGAATGTGACGGGCATCCGGAATAAGAAGCACAGGAAGCACTTCAACAAACTTCTGCGGCAGCTCAAGGAATGTCGGCTTCCTGGGTCGCAGAAGCGGGCCTATGCTGTGGGCTGGCGAATGGTGAACAGCCGCAGTTTCGGGCTTCCGCAGAACCGGAAGAGGATCTACATCATGGGCGCCAGGAGGTCCACGCGCAAGGGTGTGAAAACCAGAAAACCAAATATGGTCCACTCGCTGCCTGAAAGCAAGTTCGCTTGCCTGGACGACTTTTTGGAGAAGGGGCTTCCCAAGGTGGACATCAAGAAGCTTTGCAAAACCAAGCGGAACAACATTTTGGCAGGAAGGAAGAAGCTCAAGGCGAAGGGTGTTTGGAATCTGGACAGGGACATCATCGACGCAGGAGCCGGGAAAAACTTCCGGCAGGTCACCTCGGGCTATGTTCCCACAATCACCTGTGCACGAGCCTCCGGCGACAACTTCTGGCTCGACAACGATTCTTGTCCAAACCAGATTTAGCGAGTGCAAATAATCAAGTGTGGCGAGTTGCGCAGCCCGCAGCCCGCTTACAGCCTGTGCTAAGGAAAGTCGCTTTCTCAGCCTCAAGGAGCTGGCGGCTTTGCAGGGATTCCACAACTTCCGCTGGCCCAAAAGTGTGTCCGCGCCAAGAGAGGCAAAATGGTGGGCAACGCCATGTCGGTTCCTGTCCTGAGGGAGGCAATGAGGGCGGTGCTCACGGCAGCTAGGTTGATCCGCTGGGCCTAGTAACTGTGGAGCCACAGTTATTAAGACAAGAGCTGCTCCTGTTTAATTTGCTGGGGCGCTGGCCCTGCTTTGGGTTGGTGCTCCGCGACTGCAACAATTGACCGGGGTAAACAAAAAACGGAAGCGTTGCTGACGCGGATCAAATTCGACTTTTCACAGAGCGTGGCCCGTGCTTTCAGATTAAGGCTCATCCGCAGTTTTCAGATTAAGGTTCATCCGCTGTGTTTTTTATTTGAGGCCCCCGGTGCCAGCTGCGTAACCGCAGCAAGGTGCAGACTGCTATGGTTCAATCAACATCCTCGGCAAGCTCAACCCCGGTGCAATGCCGGAACATAAGCACTTCCCACTACGATGACGTGAGGAAGGCTTGGGAACTCATTGTGGGGCGCGGGCCTCAGTAATAGAGACGCCATCAGTCAGTACTGCGCTGCTGCTCAGGACGGATCTTTTCAGGGACCTTGAGTCAATGAAGCCCTTAACGATCGAGGAGGGCGGTCGTCAAGACCCCTTCGACAATCGCAAGTTGCAGTCCATGATGGAGGCCTTGAAGGAGGGAGATTCCACTACTGACCAGTTCATTGCAGGCGGCAATGTAGCGTGGGTTAGCTGGTCATGGTCTTCGACTGCAAGTGTGCCAGTGTACAAGAGCAGCGTAAAGTGGATCATGCGCGCCACGTACAAGAAGCCCCAGCCTATAAATTTGGTGGTGGCAGTGGATGACTTGTTTATGGACCAGAAAAATGGGTAAATGAAGAGGATCAGTCCGGAGGAGGACCATCACGCCTTCATCTTGGCCACAGCGAGGGACTTGCAGCAAGACAAGTTCCAGGAGGCCGGCGCCGTCGCTGTCTTGGCCCCTAAATACATTACTAGCCAAGCATTGAGTTGCCAGCGCAGGAATGGAGATGGGCGTGGCTGTCTTCCACGATCGATTGCCGCTTCAAGCCCGGGCTGAATTTGTTCTGGGAAGCGGCCAAGCAAAGGGAGGATGTTGGGACCAGCTACGAGACCATGTACTACAGCCCTGTGCAACGCATCTTTCAATTAGTGTCCTTCAAGTTGAATCACGAATCAGCTTCCAAGACCAAGCTGACGACTAAGAAGCTTTTCGAGATCTTGTCTGCCAACTTGACGGTGACATCGGGGGAGGCAGTGACGCAGTCCTTCCTCGAAGTCTTGATGGCTCTGTGGAATTCCTTGCTGAGCGACAATTCTTTCCGAGAGGAAGTCCTGCTTTCTGAGGAGCTCTTCGGAAAGCGAAGTCCCATCAAGTCCATATATGTTTTGCGAGACCTTGCCACTGCTTGCAAGAAGCAACCGCCTTGCGTGAAGTGGGTGTTCGATGCCCTCATGGATGCGGCGTTGTTGAACAAAACCTTCAAGCAAGGCGAGCTCAACCCCCAGGCGTTGGCCGGCAAGAACCCCCGTGGGAATAATTCCAAAGGGCCTGACTCCTAGCACTGCTGCTTTTTTCTTAGGTTTTGCCTTGATTGATGGGGGCGCACTGCTTCTGAGGCTGTTCCATATGTGGGCATGGAAGTATGTCCTGAAAGATGAGATCCTGGACATGCTGTTGGCTCACAAGAGCCTGCCATGTGAGGACGCAAAACGCATCCGGGAGAAACTCTCCACTCAGGAGACGTGGCGCAAGGCAATGGCTGGTGGCCTTCTCTTCTCGCGGGAGACGCTCGACAATATCCCTGACAATGAACTTGACCCTAGTCGCCCATGACATTGTAATGATCTGGACATGGCGCCGAGGCAAATCCGTGAAAGTCGTGGCCAACAAATCGTGGCTGGGGGCGCTGCAGCCAGCCAGTCAAGAGGCTGCGGAATTTCTGGCAGATCTCATTTACACCAAGAAGTACGACGAGAAGGTGAAGAGCGTGTTGCACACCAACTTTGACGTGAATGCCCTTCTCGAGCGCGAGGCGCTGAAGCCCATCTGGGACAAGCTAACCAAGAAAGCCGACAACACGGCTGCGGCAACGCAGGCGGAGTCAGCGGACGAAGGTGCGTTGGATGACGCCGCCCTGGTGAAAGCCGCCATCCGCCTTTCAGAGCCCAATGAAGCCAAGGCAACTGAGGCTGTCCATGCAGTTGAAGCTCTGAAGACTGAAGACAAAGAGTTTCTGCTAGAAACTGAGACAACCGCCAAGGACCTTGTCAATTCCCTTTTGCAGGTCGCGGTGGCTGACAAAGAGATTGACAAACTCATCCTTGCTTTGTCGAAGGTGGAATTCCTAAACACGCGAAGCCAGGAGGGTTCCCAACTTTTCATTTGGGACGTTGAGCAGGCAGGAGAGCATAAAACCGACGCTCGGAGGTCACCCCCTCCGTTTCAGAAAGAACACTTCGAGAAAGTGGTCAAGGGCGTGCTTTTTGCACGAAACAGGCAATCCACTTTGACCTTTGACGACTCGGACGGGCCGCCTCCCCCAGACGCTTCGGATGTGTCGCCTAGCTTATTAGATAAACACAGGATGCGTGCGCCGTCCATGCGTTGCTCATCTTAGGTTCTTGTTCTTTGACGGAGGCCGGTCAGGCCTGCATTCTCATTGGAACAACCTGTTCAAGGGCAGCGGCGTGACTAAGATGTGGAATTTTATCCACAGTGAGGCCTCGACAACTGCGAACAGGAAGGCCAGGAATCTGTCAGGGACGGCGATTGAGCGTGGGGCCAGGGCCTCAGCGTTTTAATGTGAGTTCCTCGGAGGCGCGGGGGCTGATAATGAGGTCAACGTGATTAACTTGGCAGAAAAGGTCTTGGTGACCACCACGGATGTGCAAAAGCTGCAAGCTATCACGGGAAGCCGGAAGAACCTACATTTTGAGGGGACCGTGTGTTCAGATGCTGCGCCTTGGATAAACAAAACAGTGCGCGGTTGTTTGGCGCGCTCAGCTTGCGCCCCTTGTTTGCGTGCGAGTTTCTGAGGTCTACGGGGTCCCCCGGCATGATTTGGCAGGGCTGACAAGGCTGGTACCTGTGTTCAAGCACGAGTTGCTTGGAAGCTTCCGCGTGGCTGACCAACAGCGAACAGATGGAAGTGCAAAGGACAACGTGGCAGGAGAACCGATCACTTGGAATCCAAGGCATTCGCACATGATCGAGGAATTGTTGCACCGGTATCGGCCACGGGCTGTCACACTCATGACAGCAGCAGAGCCTGCGACAGCCAGCGTGATTTTGACAAAAAGAATTCCAGTGACCGCAATTTGCTCCTTGGCTGCATCGCAGTTTGATGTCCTTTTGCTCGAGTTTGGTTCTGGTGCCCAAGAAGAGCACGCCAGGCTTCTCACAAAAGCACGCCAAGTGGTTCAAGGCCCAGGTCTGCACACAGCTCCTCGCGGCGATGACTGACCCTGCCAACGACAAGATTTTCAACGCAAAGCTGGGAAAACTTGTGCACCTTCCGCATGCGCAGAGCAGCAGCACCCCTGAGCCTTCCACGTCCACGGTGACAGGCAAGAAGCGAAAGTCGCGGGGAGGTGCCAATGCAAAGCCGAAGCCAAAGAAGGCTGCAAAGATGAAGGCGGCTCTGAAGAAGAAGTCGGAGAAGGATCCGATTGCAGAAGACGAAGAAGACGAAGAAATTGAAGATGAAGAGGACGTCGAGGAGGAGAATCTGAGTGAAGACTCTGTGGGTAGTGATGACTAAACAAACTGTGGTGCCACAGTTTGTGCATTCTTTTGTTTAGCCAGCGCATGACAATAATCATGATAGCGGGACATGTCTGTTGGCAGCGAAGCAATCACAGACCCGGGGCAGATTGCAGTTCGGAGCGCTGGGAGGAAAATGGGATAAACACGCTGCTGCAATTGTGAGTGTCCTGTCTTTTGAACTGACAGTGCACGGAGAACCATTTGCAGTCCACGACCTGTGCTCTTGAGAGCCCAACCATGAGCCCCTCAAGCCAGTAAGTAGCATTGCCATTCATGAGCGGCGGCATCGAAGAAGGCAACTTTTTCCCGAGCCTGTGGAAGAACGACAATTGCGATGAGCCTGACTCTGGCAACCAGGAGGCTGAGCCTTCCATCGAGCAGCTCTTCGGCGAGGCGGGGGGATGGGATGATTCTGATGAGCCGGAGGACGAGAACGAAGATATGAATGAAGAAGAAGAAGCAGAAGAAGAAGACAAAGACGCAGGAGAAGACCCTCCATGTCCAGTAGCGAAGGCCAAAGCCAAGGCCAAAGCCAAGGCCAAGGCCAAAGCCAAGGCCAAAGCCAAGGCCAAGAAAGAGCCCAAAGCCAAGGCCAAGGTCAAAGCCAAGGCCAAAGCCAAAGGCAAGGCCAAAGCCAAGGGCGCGTCAATGAAAACCACAAATTATGAAAATACCCGAAAAGCTTTCTTTGACAACGCTGCCGAGAACGGCCTGGATAGTAATGCTGCCCGGAACGCCTGGCTTCAGAGCACAGAGAGGAAGAATGCGATAGCTTCAATGCCAAGTCCTGAGAGAAGGCAACGCAAATTTGTGAAACCTCCTCCCGCTGATGATGTAATCTAGACCTTGTGGCAATGTCTGCTGCGGGCGCGCAGCAGACCATGGCACCGCGTGATGGGCAAAGAAACAAAAGAGCAAGCATTGCGTGTTGGACCTTGCAAGTTGCGACTGTCCTTGAAAGTTGCGAGGTTGTTGATTGATGTTATTGCCCTGCAGCTGTTTTCGCTTCACATCTAGAAAACTGCGCGTCAGTCCCACTTCCCACAGACATTACTGTGCTACCACAGTAATTATGTCTGTCATGGTTGGACGGCATGGGCCGTCAGGAGGCACGGTTTCAGCCAGGCGACCACGCTTGCTTGGTGACGTGGAAGTCCAGCTTCTTCCCGCTCTATCAGCTTCATTCGGAGATACTGGAAAAGTTGGAGCAAGCCATCGTGTTTCGCAAAGGGAGCCCCATCTGCATGGAGGAGTTCAGGGTCATTCATGTGAACAGCGACGATTATCTGGAAAGACATTACACAGAGGAAAGCAGACTGGTGCAATCACGAAACTCGCACTTCCTCAGTGCAGCAGTGGATCGAGCATCGGCCGTGGGTTCAGCTGGTGCAAGGGCCCACGAAGAACCTGATATGTGCCATCAACGAGTACAAGTGGAAGCATTATCAGTTGCGGTGTGTGGTGTATGACATTCAACGTGCCCCTTATGGTGGAAATTATGGGCCCCTTTCCCATGCTTCCTGGGAGAAGCGCTTCTTGATTTGGGGCTGGCAGGACGAGCTCGATCGCGTGCCTGACCTGGTTGAGTGGTCCCAGGACTTTTCCTCGATACTTTGCCTGCCAATCAGTGACCCCGTGCCAAAACCACGGGTGACGCTGAAGGCCCTTCACAGACGAGACGTTGACATGATTTGCAGGTTCATGCCACTTTCTCTCTTTCCTGGCAACGCCATCTGGCATCCTGATGACATCGAGCAGATCACTGCAGTAAAGCATGAATCTGATGCAGAAGGAGAGGACGCTGACACGCAGGTTGAGGATCCGGAGTTTCTATTGGTCGACACCGCCGACCAGGTCCCTGGCACCGAGTGCGATCAAATTGGCCGTGTCCAAGTTGGACCCATCATCAACAATTCGCCATGGCACCAAGATCAGCGCACAAAGCAGCGTGCTGCCGCCAGCTGCGGAAACGCAGCTGCTGGAACTTCAAAACCAGTCACTGTGTTCTCCTCTGAGTAGAGACTGAGACAGGCCCGCCGCCAGCCACAACGCACAGTGTTTTTGAGGCTGAAGTTGTGTGGCCTTGGATTGAAAAAAATGCATCGAGCCACGGAGTGTGGTGTTCGCATGTGCATGAGCACTGCTAAGCTTTGTTGTGGTGTGAGTGCACGGGCATTGCTGCTGCTTGTCGTCCTGCCCTTGACTTGCATCGCCGCAGTCATTAAGGCCCGAGTTTTGCCGAAGGTTTCCAAACATGTCGTCTGAACACGAGAGCACGGTGATTTTCGGCAGTTGGGCTGACCTTCGCGCAGAGCGGAAACGCAAGCGTGATGAGTCGGGGGACTGGGACATGCTTAGCCACCCAGACTTGCGGAGCATTCTGCAGCAGAAGGAGCGGCTTGGAAACATTTTGATGAAGTATTACCCCACGCTCCTCCATTTACCTGCGGATGCCATGCCTGAGACACCGCCTGTTGGCAACCATTCCTACACGGTCAAGCCTGCAGGATGCTGCAAGATTATGGTTAAGCTGGACAACGCTTTGTGGTGAAAGGCCTTGGACAATCACAGAAGTGTGGCTTCGGGATGAAGATACGTGGGGAGTGCCGACGATTTGCCACTGAGTGAGCGAGTTATGCCAGGGCTTGTCGCAGTGGCTTGGGCAGAGGCCCAGGTCCTGGCAAGGAAGTGGCAGCAGAAGAAAGATTCCGAGCAACCTGATGTCTCGCCCAGCTGCGATGCAACAACTGAGCCATCCCCCAAGGATGCCTCTTCCGGAAGCGAAACAACACTGGCTTGGGAGCAGTTCAGCCCTGATCGACTTTGACTCCAGTACAGATTGGATCAGGTGTTCAAACAACTGCGCCCCCGCAGTTGGATGCCTTGCTGTTTTCCCAAACGGGGGTTTTTGCAAGCTGCAATTGCTGCTTGCTTCTTAGCAGCAACATGGTCGGGGAGACATGCAATTGACATGTCGCGGGGAAAGCTGAGAGTCTGAAAAAGGAGCCCGCGTGAGTTTCAACAGCCACTGCGTGGCCATGTTGAAGCCCCCCGAGTCACTCTGCGCAAAAGATGAGGGGGTCACTCTGCGCAAAAGAATAGGGCAGGCGGGATTTGAACCCGCGACCTCCCCACCCCCCGTGTGTCCACAGGTTGGTCCGGGCACGCTGCCATTGCGCCACCGCCCCTTGCTCCCTCTGTGGCAACTTCGGGGCCTGAACCCGGCCCAAATTTTGAACAAGTCTTCGGAGCCAACACGGAGAGTGTTTCCAGCTTGAAAACAATTTAGAGCCTGAACCCGGGGCCCAAATGGAACAGCTTTTCGGGGCCCGAATCCGGGACCCGAATGGAACAGCTTTTCGGGGCCCGAATCCGGGACCCGAAAGGAACAGCTTTTCGGGGCCCGAATCGGGGCCCGAATCGAACAACTTTTCGTGGCCCGGGCTCTTGGCTGTGGATGTTTCTGGGGGCTCTTTGGAGGCCACCGTTCTGCACATTTGTGTCCACCAGCCATCTTTTCGGGGCTCGAATGGTATACGACTTTTCGGGGCCCGAATCCGGGACCCGAATGGAACAGCTTTTCGGGGCCCGAATCGGGGCCCGAATCGAACAACTTTCCGGGGCCCGGGGCTCTTGGCTGTGGATGTTTCTCCAGGGACTCTTTGGATGCCACTGTTTCAATTTGCACATTTGTGTCCACCAGCCATCTTTTCGGAGCCCGAATGGTATACGACTTTTCGGGGCCCGAATCCGGGACCCGAATCCGGAACTCGAATGGAACAGCTTTTCGGGGCCCGAATCCAGGACCCGAATCGAACGACTTTTCGGCCCGGGGCTCTTGGCTTTGGATAATGTTTTTCCAGGGGCTCTTTGGAGGCCACCGTTTCAATCTGCACATTTGTGTCCACCAGCCATCTTTTCGGGGCTCGAATGGTAAACGACTTTTCGGGGCCCGAATCCGGGACCCGAATGGAACAGCTTTTCGGGGCCCGAATCGGGGCCCGAATCGCACAACTTTTCGGGGCCCGGGGCTCTTGGCTGTGGATGTTCCTCCAGGGGCTCTTTGGAGGCCACCGTTTCAATCTGCACATTTGTGTCCACCAGCCATCTTTTCGGGGCCCGAATGGAATGACTTTTTGGGGCCCGAGCCCAGTGCCCGAATGGTAGTTTTTTTCTTGTGGTGCTTGAATACTTTGTGCAAGTTGGACTTTTTTGTTTTTGGGGATCTAAAGCTTGACTTGCCGGTAGTTGAACCTTTCGACCACTGACAAACTCTTATGGGCCAGCATTGAAAAGATCTGGGCAGGGGGTGGACTCTCGCTACTTTCTTTGTCAAGCTCCAGCCGCCTGACTTCACGTCGCCGTTGCCAAAGGGGGCGTGCCATGGTTGTGATAAAGAGCGAGCTGGGGGAGATGAAGAACACCAAGAAGCTGCAGGCCGACCCCGTGAATGTCAAAACTGCAACTAAGAGACGGCAGCTTGGAATAACAGTTCAGTCAATAATTGTAGTATGTGTTTTATTATCTCTTCAACTGTGTTCTTGAGCCTGCCCAAAACATCTTTGCAAACTGCACTGGGCAGGTACGAGAACAGCCGGCGCTGCAACATCCGTGTGCGACTCACCAAGGAAGAACTATTGAATCTCCAAAACCATGATGAGTTGCTTGCTGAAGTAGATCGGCTGCGGCTGGACAATGACTCCATGAAGAAAGAATTGGATTTCTGGACCAAAAGCACTACCATGGGTGCACGGGACTGGTGCGACCGTCTCCGCCAGGCTGAGCAGAAATTCCGTGAAGCAGCTGAAAAGAACGCGCGGCTTGAAGAGGCCCTGCGTGATTTAAACAGCAAGTTGGACCAGCTTGCCCTTATGACAAACTGCGCTCGCGCCGTTTGTTTTGAGGCGAAAGCAGCCAGCGCCAGTGCCTGAGGCAAACCTGGCAGCTGCCATATGACGGGGTCTTTTCCATTGGCATGGGGCAATGCCGGAAAAAAAGAGAGCAGCTGCGCGTTCACGGCCTTTTGCTTCTTGCTTATCAGCTGCTAAGGTGGCCAACGATTGTAACCAGTAGGCTGCCAAGTTCCCCTGCTGCATGTTTCTGCCCAAGCGGATCCCGCCCCTTCCCTCTTGACTTTCTTCTTTGGGGTCCTTTTGGCCATGCAGAAACGCAAGTCAAGTTCAAGCCACCTCGGAGTAAGAGCGCATCCCAAAATTCTTCCCCCCCCCCTCCCTCCCCAAGATTTTCGGCAAAAAAAACACTTCCGAAAAACGGATTGTTTTGACAAAGAACGCGCACGCGAAAAAACAAGGGTTTCGGTCCAAAAAAAGCACCAAACAAAAAGGCATAAAAAGCATGTCCTTAATGACCGGCCAGTCCTAAGCCTCTCTCCGGACTAAGCCTCTCTCCGGACTTCGTCCTGAGCTGCGGGCGACTCTGCTGACCGCCAAGTAGTGGTCGCGAGGCCATGCCTGCGAAACTCCGCCAAGTCCACGAGGTAGACGTAGCCGTACGCCTTGCTGATGTGCCAGCCAGGGCTCAGCCTCTCGGGCTCAAACCTGCAAATGTCATCCTGCAGGTGCTCGCGGACGCTGCGCCCGATGCGAGCTTCTGACCTCGCCGGGTGGATCACGTCGTGTGCCAGCTCGGCCATCAATGGGTGGCGCGGGGCACACACTATCAGCCCCTCTGGCTGGAAGCGGGCGAGATCCATCCACGGCAAGGGTAGTGCGACCACCAAAAAAGGCGGATTGCACACGCCGCCTGCGGCAGCACTCCAGTCCTCGAATTTCTCTCCTATTGCTCGCTCCCAGCAGGCCCATTGCATCTGAATCCCGAGCTCGCGCTGCTTGTCTCGGAGCCAAAGACCCAGATCTACTCCAAGGCTGACAGACACGTAAACTCCCCCGCTGCGGTACAACTCCATGTATCGCCACAGCGCAGGGATCGAGTACGGGTCCTCCAGTGCTTCTTCGATGCCGGAGATGGAAAGCCTCGACTGCAGGAACTGCAGCATCTCTTCGTCGTCTGCGGACTGCCGGACGAATCCAGGGCAGAAGATCTCCGCCGAGCAGCCGCACTCTTCGATCACACGCTTGGAAAGCCACCAAAGCGAAGAGCAGCAGCACGCGAGCTGCGACCATAGGTTGGCAGTCAGCGGCACACCCGACCACAGATAACACATCTGCAGCACATCCCGAAATGTCACTGCCTCTGTCTGCAGCAGCTTCAATAGATGCTGCTCCGCGTGCAGCCTGGCCATCTTTCTGTAAGTTTTGCCAGCATCCACACACGGGCCTGGCACCAAGTTCCACCCCGCGCACACGAGGATGTAAAGCTCCGCGGACGCGGGCTCGCAGTCTCGGGCCACTCGCTCCATCAGGTCGTTGAAAATCTCTTGCGCTCCATGGGTCCCCAGAAGCGCAAGCCACTGCCCATGCCGAGCGGGGTGAACAAAGGCATGCCGTCCTTCTCAAACCAGGCGTTCTCCATGGACCTGATGGTGGAGCTGGACTCTTTCACTCGCCAGTCGCATCGGGCCTGATGCAAAGAGGTGAACTTGCCCTCTTGGTCGACACGCACAGCTTCACGCGCAGGGACCACGCTCAGCCCAACGCGCTTGCGCAAGAGCTGATCACGGCATTCCATCTCGTAGTACGAGTCGGCGATGCCAGCCCAGGTGCAGAGGAGCTTCTTCAAGATCGACATGTGCCTGTTGCCTTTGGAGGCATGAATCAAACTCGCGCCAAGGCCGAGAATCACCACATGCTTTGTTGCGCTGGACGACATCTTGACCACATTGGAGCCGTACTCAGCGTATCCGTTGCCGGTGCTGTCGGACAGCGCGAGCACATACTTGGTCGCAAAAGCTTCCTCCATGCTTTGAGCCACAAAAATCCTGGCCACAAACAAACAGAAAGATTTTACATGCGCCATGTCACTCTATAAATGGCTGAGCCAACCCACGCAGTCCATAACTCAGGCAGTCGAAGATGCCAAGCCTACTTGGCCAAAGCAAGACAAACAAATGACACACGCGCACTGCAAGCCTGTTTTTCTTCCTTGGTCTCACAAGCATGACTCTCTGGCTAAAGGTGCTGATGCTCAATTCCAATCTCGCGAATTGCGAGCGAGCAGCCTGCTTGGCTGAATTCCGCTCTGCGTCCTAGGCCACTCTCCGGACTTCGCCCGGACACGACTTCCTAAGCCTCTCTCCGGACTAAGCCTCTCTCCGGACTTCGTCCTGAGCAGGGAAACCTGTGCTGGCATCAACTCTCCAACCCTGCGCCAGCTGCGGGCGACTCTGCTGACCGCCAAGTAGTGGTCGCGAGGCCATGCCTGCGAAACTCCGCCAAGTCCACGAGGTAGACGTAGCCGTACGCCTTGCTGATGTGCCAGCCAGGGCTCAGCCTCCCGGGCTCAAACCTGCAAATGTCATCCTGCAGGTGCTCGCGGACGCTGCGCCCGATGCGAGCTTCTGACCTCGCCGGGTGGATCACGTCGTGCGCCAGCTCGGCCATCAATGGGTGGCGCGGGGCACACACTATCAGCCCCTCTCGCTGGAAGCAGGCGACATCCATCCGCGGCCAGGGTAGTGCGACCACCAAAAAGGGCGGATTGCACACGCCGCCTGCGGCAGCACTCCAGTCCTCGAATTTCTCTCCTATTGCTCGCTCCCAGCAAGCCCATTGCATCTGAATCCCGAGCTCGTGCTGCTTGTCTCGGAGCCAAAGACCCAGCTCTACTCCAAGCTGGCCGGTCATTAAGGACATGCTTTTTATGCCTTTTTGTTTGGTGCTTTTTTTGGACCGAAAACCTTGTTTTTTCGCGCGCGCGTTCTTTGTCAAAACAATCCGTTTTTCGGAAGTTTTTTTTTTGCCGAAAATCTTGGGGAGGGAGGGGGGGAGGGGGGAGGGGGGGAAGAATTTTGGGATGCGCTCTTACTCCAAGGTGGCTTGAACTTGAGCGTTGCTGCATGGCCAAAAGGACCCCAAAGAAGAAAGTCAAGAGGGAAGGGGCGGGATCCGCTTGGGCAGAAACAGGCAGCAGGGGAACTTGGCAGCCTACTGGTTACAATCGTTGGCCACCTTAGCAGCCGATAAGCAAGAAGCAAAAGGCTGTGAACGCGCAGCTGCTCTTTTTTTCCGGCATTGCCCCATGCCAATGGAAAAGAGATACAGCTGGACAGCGCCAGTGAGACCCCGTCATATGGCAGCTGCCAGGTTTGCCTCAGGCACTGGCGCTGGCTGCTTTCGCCTCAAAACACACTGCGCGAGCGCAGTTTGTCATACTGGTCCAACTTGCTGTTTAAATCACGCAGGGCCTCTTCAAGCCGCGCTTTCTTTTCAGCTGCTTCACGGAATTTCTGCTCAGCCTGGCGGAGACGGTCACACCAGTCCCGTGCACCCATGGTAGTGCTTTTGTTCCAGAAATCTAATTCTTTCTTCATGGAGTCATTGTCCAGCCGCAGCCGATCTACTTCAGCAAGCAACTCATCATGGTTTTGGAGATTCAATAGTTCTTCCTTGGGATGTTGCAGCGCCGGCTGTTCTCGTACCTGGCCCAGTGCAGTTTGCGAAGATGTTTTGGGCAGGCTCAAGAACACAGTTGAAGAGATAATAAAACACATACTACAATTATTGACTGAACTGTTATTCCAAGCTGCCGTCTCTTAGTTGTAGTTTTGACATTCACGGGGTCGGCCTGCAGCTTCTTGGTGTTCTTCATCTCCCCCAGCTCGCTCTTTATCACAACCATGACACGCCCCCTTTGGCAACGGCGACGTGAAGTCAGGCGGCTGGAGCTTGACAAAGAAAGTAGCGAGAGTCCACCCCCTGCCCAGATCTTTTCAATGCTGGCCCATAAGAGTTTGTCAATGGTTGAAAGGTTCAACTACCGGCAAGTCAAGCTTTAGATCCCCAAAAATCAAAAAAGTCCAACTTGCACAAAGTATTCAAGCGCCACAAGAAAAAACTACCCGTTCGGGCCTCGAAGAACCGTTCCAGTCGGGCACTGGGCTCGGGCCCGAAAAAGTCATTCCATTCGGGGCCCGAAAAGATGGCTGGTGGACACAAATGTGCAGATTGAAACGGTGGCCTCAAAGAGCCCCTGGAGAAACATCCACAGCCAAGAGCCCCGGGCCCCGAAAAGTTGTTCGATTCGGGCCCCGATTCGGGCCCCGAAAAGCTGTTCCATTCGGGTCCCGGATTCGGCCCCCGAAAAGTCGGGCCTCGAAAAGAAGGCTGGTGAACACAAATGTGCAGATTGAAACGGTGGCCTCCAAAGAGCCCCCAGAGAAACATGCGCAGCCAAGAGCCCCGGGCCTCGAAAAGTTGTTCGATTAAAGGCCCTGATTCCGGATTCGGGCCCCGAAAAGTCGTATACCATTCGGGCCCCGAAAAGATGGCTGGTGGACACAAAAACGGTGGCCTCCAAAGAACCCCTAGAGAAACATGCACAGCCAAGAGCCCGGGCCTCGAAAAGTTGTTCGATTCGGGCCCTGATTCGGGCCCCGAAACGCTGTTCCATTCGGGTCCCGGATTCGGGCCCCGAAAAGTCGTATACCATTCGGGCCCCGAAAGAATGGCTGGTGGACACAATTGTGCAGATTGAAACGGTGGCCTCCAAAGAGCCCCTGGAGAAACATCCACAGCCAAGAGCCCCGGGCCCCGAAAAGTTGTTCGATTCGGGCCCCGATTCGGGCCCCGAAAAGCTGTTCCATTCGGGTCCCGGATTTGGGCCCCGAAAAGGGCCACGATTCGGGCTCCGAAAAGTCGTATACCATTCGGGTCCCGGATTCGGGCCCCGAAAAGATGTTCCATTTGGGCCCCGGGTTCAGGCTCTAAATTGTTTTCAAGCTGGAAAAACTCTCCGTGTTGGCTCCGAAGACTTGTTCAAAGTTTGGGCCGGGTTCAGGCCCCGAAATTGCCACAGAGGGAGCAGGGGACAGTGGCGCAATGGCAGCGTGCCCGGACTAACCTGTGGATGCCACAGGTTAGGTAGGGAGGTCGCGGGTTCAAATCCCGCCTGCCCCCATCTTTTGCGCAGAGTGACCCTCGGGGGGCTTCAACAATTCAAGTGCCGAAAGGAGCTCTGGCGCCTCTGGCAGGCATGGCTGGCCTTGTGATGTGGAAGGTCTGAGAAACACATGAACACGCAGTGGCTGTTGAAACTCACGCGGGCTCCTTTTTCACACTCTCAGCTTTCCCCGCGACATGTCAATTGCATGTCTCGAAGCAAGCAGCAATTGCAGCTTGCAAAAACCACAAGGCATCCAACTGCGGGGGCGCAGTTGTTTGAACACCTGATCCAATCTGTACTGGAGTCAAAGTCGATCAGGGCTGAACTGCTCCCAAGCCAGTGTTGTTTGGCTTCCGGAAGAGGCATCCTCGGGGGATGGCTCAGTTGTTGCATCGCAGCTGGGCGAGACATCAGGTTGCTCAGAATCTTTCTTCTGCTGCCACTTCCTTGCCAGGACCTGGGCCTCTGCCCAAGCCACTGCGACAAGCCCTGGCATAACTCGCTCACTCAGTGGCAAATCGTCGGCACTCCCCGAACTTCATCCCGAAGCCAAACTTCTGTGATTGTCCAAGGCCTTTCACCACAAAGCTTGAGTTGTCCAGCTTAACCATAATCTTGCAGCATCCTGCAGGCTTGACCGTGTAGGAATGGTTGCCAACAGGCGGTGTCTCAGGCATGGCATCCGCGGGTAAATGGAGGAGCGTGGGGTAATACTTCATCAAAATGTTTCCAAGCCGCTCCTTCTGCTGCAGAATGCTCCGCAAGTCTGGGTGGCTAAGCTCGTCCCAGTCCCCCGACTCATCACGCTTGCGTTTCCGCTCTGCGCGAAGGTCAGCCCGACTGCCGGAAATCACCGTGCTCTCGTGTTCAGACGACATGTTTGGAAACCTTCGGCAAAACTCGGGCCTTAATGACTGCGGCGATGCAAGTCAAGGGCAGGACGACAAGCAGCAGCAATGCCCGTGCACTCACACAACAACAAAGCCTAGCAGTGCTCATGCACATGCGAACACCACACTCCGTGGCTCGATGCATTTTTTTCAATCCAAGGCCACACAACTTCAGCCTCAAAAACACTGCGCGTTGTGGCTGGCGGCGGGCCTGTCTCAGTCTCTACTCAGAGGAGAACACAGTGACTGGTTTTGAAGTTCCAGCTGCGTTTCCGCAGCTGGCGGCAGCACGCTGATTTGCGCGCTGATCTTGGTGCCATGGCGAGTTCTTGATGAGGGGTCCAACTTGGACACGGCCAATTTGATCGAACTTGGTGCCAGGGACCTGGTCGGCGGTGTCGACCAATACAAACTCCGAATCCTGAACCTGCATGTCAGCGTCCTCTCCTTCTGCATCAGATTCATGCTTTACTGCAGTCCTCTGCTCGATGTCATCAGGATGCCAGATGGCGTTGCCAGGAAAGAGAGAAAGTGGCATGAACCTGCGAATGATGTCAACGTCTCGTCTGTAAAGGGCCTTCAGCATCACCCGTGGTTTTGGCACGATCGAACTCGTCCTGCCAGCCCCCAATCATGAAGCGCTTCTCCCAGGAAGCATGGCCAATCGGCCCATAATCTCCACCATAAGGGGCACGTTGAATGTCATACACCACACACCGCAACTGATAATGCTTCCTCTTGTACTCGTTGATGGCATATATCAGGTTCTTCGTGGGCCCTGGCACCAGCTGAACCCAAGGCCGATGCTCGATCCACTGCTGCACTGAAGAAGTGCGAGTTTCGTGATTGCACCAGTCTGCAGTTTCCTCTGTGTAATGTCTTTTCCAGATAATCGTCGCTGTTCACATGAATGAACACTCGCAGATCCTTGAACTCCTCCATGCAGATGGGGCTCCCTTTGCGAAACACGATGGCTTGATCCAACTGTTCCAGTATCTCCGTGAAGCTGATAGAGCGGGAAGAAGCTGGACTTCCACGTCACCAAGCAAGCGTGGTCGCCTGGCTGAAACCGTGCCTCCTCACAGCCCATGCTGTCCAACCATGACGACATAATTACTGTGGTAGCACAGTAATGTCTGTCGGAAGTGGGACTGACGCGCAGTAGCCTAGATGTGAAGCGACAACATCTGCAGGGCAATAACATCAATCAACAACATGGCAACTTTCAAGGACAGTCGCAACTTGCAAGGTCCAACACGCAATGCTTGCTCTTTTGTTTCTTTGCCCATCGCGCGATGCCATGGTCTGCATTGCCACAAGGTCTAGTTTACATCATCAGCGGGAGGAGGTTTCACAAATTTGCGTTGCCTTCTCTCAGGACTTGGCATTGAAGCTATCGCATTCTTCCTCTCTGCACTCTCAAGCCAGGCGTTCCGGGCAGCATTACTATCCAGGCCGTTCTTGGCAGCGTTGTCAAAGAAAGCTATTTTTCGGGTATTGTCACACTTTGTGGTTTTCTTTGACGCGCCCTTGGCTGTGGCCTTGCCTTTGGCCTTGGCTTTGGCCTTGGCTTTGACCTTGGCCTTGGCTTTGGGCTCTTTCTTGGCCTTGGCTTCGGCCTTGGCCTTAGCTTTGGCCTTGGCTTTGGCCTTCGCTACTGGACATGGAGGATCTTCTCCTGCGTCTTTGTCTTTTTCTTCTTCTGCTTCTTCTTCTTCATTCATATCTTCGTTCTCGTCCTCCGGCTCATCAGAATCATCCCATCCCCCCGCCTCGCCGAAGAGCTGCTCGATGGAAGGCTGAGTCTCCTCGTTGCCAGAGTCAGGCTCATCGCAATTGTCGTTCTTCCTCAGGCTCGGGAAAAAGTTGCCTTCTTCAATGCCGCCGCTCATGAATGGCAATGCTACTTACTGGCTTGAGGGGCTCATGAGCAGTTTGCGCAAGCTGCTCAAGAGCACAGGTCGTGGACTGCAAATGGTTCTCCGTGCACTGTCAGTTCAAAAGACAGGACACTCACAATTGCAGCAGCGTGTTCATCCCATTTTCCTCGCAGCGCTCCAAACTGCAATCTGCCCTGGGTCTGTGATTGCTTCGCTGCCAACAGACATGCCCGGCTATCATCATTATTGTCATGCGCTGGCTAAACAAACAAAAGAATGCACAAACTGTGGCACCACAGTTTGTTTAGTCATCACTGCCCACAGAGTCTTCACTCAGATTCTCCTCCTCGACGTCCTCTTCACTTCTTCTTCGGAGCCGCCTTCATCTTTGCAGCCTTCTTTGGCTTCGGCTTTGCATTGGCACCTCCCCGCGACTTTCGCTTCTTGCCTGTCACCGTGGACGTGGAAGGCTCAGGGGTGCTGCTGCTCTGCGGATGCGGAAGGTGCAAAAGTTTTCCCAGCTTTGCGTTGAAAATCTTGTCGTTGGCAGGGTCAGTCATCGCCGCGAGCGAGGAGCTGTGCGCAGACCTGGGCCTTGAACCACTTGGCGTGCTTTTGTGAGAAGCCTGGCGTGCTCTTCTTGGGCACCAGAACCAAACTCAAGCAAAAGGACATCAAACTGCGATGCAGCCAAGGAGCAAATTGCTGTCACTGGAATTCTTTTTGTCAAAATCACGCTGGCTGTCGCAGGCTCTGCTGCTGTCATGAGTGTGACAGCCCGTGGCCGACACCGGTGCAACAATTCCTCGATCATGTGCGAATGCCTTGGATTCCAAGTGATCGGTTCTCCTTCCACGTTGTCCTTTGCACTTCCATCTGTTCGCTGTTGGTTGTTCGGTGCACCAGCCACGCGGAAGCTTCCAAGCAACTCGTGCTTGAACACAGGTGCCAGCCTTGTCAGCCCTGCCAAATCATGCCGGGGGACCCCGTAGACCCCAGAAACTCGCACGCAAACAAGGGGCGCAAGCTGAGCGCGCCAAACAACCGCGCACTGTTTGGTTTATCCAAGGCGCAGCATCTGAAGACACGGTCCCCTCAAAATGTAGGTTCTTGGCTTCCCGTGATAGCTTGCAGCTTTTGCGCATCCGTGGTGGTCACCAAGACCTTTTCTGCCAAGTTAATCACGTTGACCTCATTATCCGCCCCCGTGCCTCCGAGGAAATCACATTAAAACGCTGAGGCCCTGGCCCCACGCTCAATCGCCGTCCCTGACAGATTCCTGGCCTTCCTGTTCGCAGTTGTCGAGGCCTCACTGTGGATTAAATTCCACATCTTAGTCACGCCGATGCCCTTGAACAGGTTGTTCCAATGAGAATGCAGGCCTGACCGGCCTCAGTCAAAGAACAAGAACCTAAGATGAGCAACGCATGGACGGCGCACGCATCCTGTGTTTATGTAATAAGCTAGGCAACACATCCGAAGCGTCTGGGGGAGGCGGCCCGTCCGAGTCGTCAAAGGTCAAAGTGGATTTCATCTTTCGTGCAAAAAGCTCGCCCTTGACCACTTTCTCGAAGTGTTCTTTCTGAAACGGAGGGGGTGACCTCCGAGCGTCGGTTTTATGCTCTCCTGCCTGCTCAACGTCCCAAATGAAAAGTTGGGAACCCTCCTGGCTTCGCGTCTTTAGGAATTCCACCTTCGACCAAGCAAGGATGAGTTTGTCAATCTCTTGGTCAGCCACCGCGACCTGCAAAAGGGAATTGACAAGGTCTCTCAGTTTCTAGCAGAAACTCCTTCAATTGCATGGACAGCCTCGGTTGCCTTGGCTTCATTGGGCTCTGAAAGGCGGATGGCGGCTTTCACAAGGGCGGCGCACCTTCGTCCGCTGACTCCGCCTGCGTTGCCGCAGCCGTTTTGTCGGCTTTCTTGGTTAGCTTGTCCCAGATGGGCTTGAGCGCCTCGCGCTCGAGAAGGGCATTCGCGTCAAAGTTGGTGTGCAACACGCTCTTCACCTTCTCGTCGTACTTCTTGGTGTAAATGAGATCTGCCAGAAATTCCGCAGCCTCTTGACTGGCTGGCTGCAGCGCCCCAGCCACGATTTGTTGGCCACGACTTTCACGGATTTGCCTCGGCGCCATGTCCAGATCATTACAATGTCATGGGCGACACTTGAATCACCAATTGCAGTCAAAATGCTAGGGTCAAGTTCATTGTCAGGGATATTGTCGAGCGTCTCCCGCGAGAAGAGAAGGCCACCAGCCATTGCCTTGCGCCACGTCTCCTGAGTGGAGAGTTTCTCCCGGATGCGTTTTGCGTCCTCACATGGCAGGCTCTTGTGCCAACAGCATGTCCAGGATCTCATCTTTCAGGACATACTTCCATGCCCACATATGGAACAGCCTCAGAAGCAGCGCGCCCCCATCAATCAAGGCAAAACCTAAGCCAAAAGCAGCAGTGCTAGGAGTCAGGCCCTTTGGAATTATTCCCACGGGTGTTCTTGCCGGCCAACGCCTGGGGGTTGAGCTCGCCTTGCTTGAAGATTTTGTTCAACGCCGCATCCATGAGGGCATCGAACACCCACTTCACGCAAGGCGGTTGCTTCTTGCAAGCAGTGGCAAGCATATATGGACTTGATGGGACTTCGCTTTCCGAAGAGCTCCTCAGAAAGCAGGACGTCCTCTCGGAAAGAAGTGTCACTGAGCAAGGAATTCCACAGAGCCATCAAGACTTCGAGGAAGGACTGCGTCACTGCCTCCCCCGATGTCACCGTCAAGTTGGCAGACAAGATCTCGAAAAGCTTCTTAGTCGTCAGCTTGGTCTTGGAAGCTGATTCGTGATTCAACTTGAAGGACACTATTTGAAAGATGCGTTGCGCAGGGCTGTAGTACATGGTCTCGTAGTTGGTCCCAACATCCTCCCTTTGCTTGGCCGCTTCCCAGAACAAATTCAGCCCGGGCTTGAAGCGGCAATCGATCGTGGAAGACAGCCACGCCCTTCTCCATTCCTGCGCTGGCAACTCAATGCTTGGCTAGTAATGTATTTAGGGGCCAAGACAGCGACGGCGCCGGCCCCTCCGGGAACTTGTCTTGCTGCTAAGTCCCTTCGCTGTGGCAAGATGAAGGGGCGTGATGTTCTCCTCCGGGACTTGATCTCTTCATTGCCATTTTCTGGTCATAAACAAGTTTCATTCCCACTGCCACCACCAATTTTATAGGCTGGGGCTTCTAGTACGTGGTGGTCTGATCCACTTTACGACTGCTCTTGTACACTGGCACACTTGCAGTCGAAGACCATGACCAGCTAACCCACGCTACATTGCCGCCTGCAATGTACTGGTCAGTAGTGGAATCTCCCTCCTTCCAGGCCTCCATCATGGACTGCAACTTGCGATTGTCGAAGGGGTCTTGACGACCGCCCTCCTCGATCGTTAAGGGCTTCATTGACTCAAGGTTCCTGAAAAGATCCGTCCTGAGCAGCAGCGCAGTACTGACTGATGGCATCTCTATTACTGAGGCCCGCGCCCCACAATGAGTCCCCAAGCCTTCCTCACGTCATCGTAGTGGGAAGCGCTTATGTTCCGGCATTGCACCGGGGTTGAGCTTGCCGAGGATGTTGATTGAACCATAGCAGTCTGCACCTTGCTGCGGTTACGCAGCTGGCACCGGGGGCCTCAAATAAAAAACACTGCGGATGATCCTTAATCTGAAAACTGCGGATGAGCCTTAATCTGAAAGCACGGGCCACTCTCTGTGAAAAGTCGAATTTGATCCGCGTCAGCAACGCTTCCGTTTTTTGTTTACCCCGGTCAATTGTTGCAGTCGCGGAGCACCAGCCCAAAGCAGGGCCATCGTCCCAGCAAATTAAACAGGAGCAGCTCTTGTCTTAATAACTGTGGCTCCACAGTTACTAGGCCCAGCGGGTCAACCTAGCTGCCGTGAGCACCGCCCTCATTGCCTCCCTCAGGACAGGAACCGACATGGCGTTGCCCACTCTCTTGGCGCGGGACACACTTTTGGGCCAGCGGAAGTTGTGGAATCCCTGCAAAGCCGCCAGCTCCTTGAGGCTGAGAAAGCGACTTTCCTTAGCACAGGCTGTAAGCGGGCTGCGGGCTGCGCAACTCGCCACACTTGATTATTTGCACTCGCTAAATCTGGTTTGGACAAGAATCGTTGTCGAGCCAGGCGGAGGCTCGTGCACATGTGATTGTGGGAACATAGCCCGAGGTGACCTGCCGGAAGTTTTTCCCGGCTCCTGCGTCGATGATGTCCCTGTCCAGATTCCAAACACCCTTCGCCTTGAGCTTCTTCCTTCCTGCCAAAATGTTGTTCCGCCTGGTTTTGCAAAGCTTCTTGATGTCCACCTTGGGAAGCCCCTTCTCCAAGAAGTCGTCCAGGCAAGCGAACTTGCTTTCAGGCAGCGAGTGGACCATATTTGGTTTTCTGGTTTTCACACCCTTGCGCGTGGACCTCCTGGCGCCCATGATGTAGATCCTCTTCCGGTTCTGCGGAAGCCCGAAACTGCTGGTGTTCACCATTCGCCAGCTCACAGCATAGGCCCGCTTCTGCGACCCAGGAAGCCGACATTCCTTGAGCTGCTGCAGAAGTTTGTTGAAGTGCTTCCTGTGCTTCTTATTCCGGATGCCCGTCACATTCTCCAGCACAAATCCACGCGGTTGCGTGCGGCAGATGTAGTCCACCACAGCCTTTGATAAATCACGTTGGTCGCATTTCCCCTGCCCGACGCCCGCTGTACCTCGGAAGGAGCAGGTTGGCACGGAAACCCAGCTGTGTACAAGTCACACTTCTCGCAAACATTTCCAAGAGCATATCCAAGACTCCTGGGAAAGAATTACCTTTTCGGCAATCTGGGTCCACATCGGTGGCAAACTGAACCATGAACTCAATCCCCAGTTGCTTCGCTGCCACAACATCAGTTCCCATGCCGCTGCAGTCGCTCCCAAGCATGATTGGCCACTTGCGATGGCAATGTGACTCCACCTTCTCCACGCGAGGAGGCTTCTTGATGCCAGTTTTCTTCACCTTCAAGGATGTCTTCCCCATGCTTCACGGACTTTCTGCGGCAACGCAGCAAGTCAGCTGAAGAAGCAACTGGAGGAAAGCTGGCTGCGGGGCGAAGCGTGAAACGGCTTGACGGGCAGGCAGAACACATGAGCACACCAGACAACAGACAACAAGACGTAGTAGTCTCGGCTTGGGGCTTAATTGCACATACCCCCCAAAACAAATAGCAGGTCAGCCCGATTTTGAGCCGCAGTGCCAGGGGGTTCCGTACCCCCTGGCACTGCAAGTTCTGATGCATCAGAACTCGCAGTGCCAGGGGTTACCCCCCCATTTTCGAGTCCCGAGCGCCAGAGGGTTCGGAACCCCCCGGCACTTGGGACTCGAAAATGGGGGGGTAACCCCCGGCACTGCAAGTTCTGACGCATCAGAACTCGCAGTGCCAGGGGGTTCGGAACCCCCCGGCACTCGGGCTGTCGGGCCCAAAAGAGCCCGAGGACCCGTTTGAAAAAGAATAAACGACTTAGACTCAAAAATCTAGTGCGTCAGAACTCGCAGGGGCCCAAAATCTAGTGCATCAGAACTCGCAGGGACCCAAAATCTAGTGCATCAGAACTCGCAGGGGCCCAAAATTCTGATGAATCAGAATTGTTCATTTGGCAGACACAGGGAGCAACACCAAAAACCAGGCTTGCGTGGCAGAAAGCGCTCAAACAAAACTCCCACAAAATGGAGGATTTTTCGGCTGACCGGACCCGCGCATCAGGGAAAGGTTCCCCCCACCCCCCCACGGCTTTGTACACTGTTTAACTCCCAGCGCTTCAAGAAGCACTTTCCGTCATCAGACAGCGAGCCATCGCATAGACGTGTTTCTCTCTGTTATGACGCGGGGCAGTGGCAGCCCTCTTCCCCAGTCTGCAGATTCTGTGCAGCGACCAATGCTCGTCATTGGCGGCTGTGACCCAGGCAGAATCGCTCTATTGCCCCAAGAGCTCCCCGCTGTACAAATGTATGGGCGTTGAACATCTTTGTGGATGTCAGCACGGACTTTTCCTGCACAAGTCCTACACTCACATAGTTCTTCTTGGTCTTGGCAGCTTTGGCTGCGTTCACCCAGGTGGCAGCCTTGTCCTCAGTTCTGTTACCAGGGGCGCGCCGCTCCAACCAGCCAAGGCCCGCACGTACACTTTCCAGTTGAGCTCTTGCATGCGTGTTTGTGCCAAGACAGCGAATCGCGGATGACGTTTGCGAAATGATGGCGTAATGAGCACATGTCTTTGGGTGCCCTTGGCTGGCCCCTTGTATTTAACCCAAGGCCCAAACCCGGTCTTGATCGCAGCTTGGCTTACGATAAGACCACCAGAGAGTCGCATTAGCCATGAAGCTCGAGAGCCAGGTTTTGCGACATTGTTCACCACAACGCCTTCAGCCAAGAGATACTCATTGACCACCAGGGCGCCCAAAGAGTGGAGAATCTGGTGCAAGTCAGTAGAGTCTGCCTCCTCTTTCGCGAGCAATCGCCTAAGAAAACTTGCAAGAACAAAGCCGCAAAAGCAAATTCAAACGCCAAGGCGCATATTGGCCAGAGCTGGAAGTTCAGGCTGACTTCGCCTGCGTTTCCGCAGCGAGCTTTCGAGCTGAGCTTGGTGGTCAGCTTTCCTCCTACGCTCCAAGCATTGGCTGTGCTCTGCTGGACGAAGCTGCTCTTGCCGCAGCAGCAGGTCGTCTTGCTGAGCTTGAAAGCACCGTCTTTTCTTCAGCTCCGACAACTTTTTGGTCGCTTCCTCGTGCTTGGTGGAAATTGCAGTTCCAGCTGCCTTGCGGGAACTTTTGCTCAGCCGCAGCATGTCCCGAGGGGCATCGTTCAGCTTTAAGCATCGCTTCACACTCTTCCGGCGTCGAGCTATCCACGCGGCTTCCGAAACAGGATTTCTTGTTCGTGCATTGGCCGGCAAGGTGTGCAAAGCGAACTCCGGCAAGTTAAAAAAAGCTATGTGCCGCCAAGCGTCCTGCCGGCTTGCTTCTAGTCGAAGACCGGAAACAAACTTAGGTTTGCGAGCGGACCCAGATGATCTTTCAGAGCCGAAGCCTTTTTTGGGCAAGCATAGCAACTGCACCACGAAGACTGTTCTTGTCCCACTGGCGAAGCCGCCTCTCGAACGCCTTGAAGTAAGGGCCTAAGAAAGCCCTGTCGCGTGCAGTGTGGTACTTGATATCTGCAAAGTCACGCTCGCTCTGCGCAGTTCCAGCCGCCGATTCCAGCAAGACACGGGCAAGTGTTTTAGACATGTCCGGGCAGCGGCCGCTGAAACTTGACTCTGCCAAGGTCCAGGCTTGCAAATCACCCAACTCTTCCGACTTGGACAGTTGTTTTCCTGGGCAGAGCATTGGAAAGCGACAAGCAAAGCAGGACAAGCAATATGCACCGTTAAACAAAATCAGAACCGGTCGGTGGCGTTGGGCAGTAGGCTTTAAGTCTTGGAACTGTTCATAGAGCTGCTTAGAGTTCGCGTCGAACATCTGGGAGAGCCGCAGAAGACAGCGCTGTGTTTCCGCAGCGCTCTTTTGGGGGCCGCTGAGCGAAAAGGCTGACAAGTTGTGGATCAGTTCAAATTCAGGGAACTCTGTCTTGATGGTCTGCGAGACAAGGGCGAGCCACGCAGCCATCCTTGCAAAGCACCTGTTGAAAACGATCGGCGAAACGCTGCCTCCCACACTCCTGTGCCCAGCGCCCAGTTGAATCAAACGAGGTCTTTCCAGCCACTTCAGCACCTGGCAGTCAGATCAAGTCTTTGAAGCTCTGAAAAATTATCACGGGCTTCGCGACTCAGTGCTGTCTAGAAGCGTGCTGTGTGTAACCACTGGAGGTGGCTGTTTTCTGCACGAAGAGCACATGCAGCCTTTGAGCAAAGGTTGTCAAGCAGGTTTGCGCTGCACTCGTGTCCATCTGGCTCTTGTCAAATCTGCGTAAAATTCTGATCTCCTCATCAGCAGCGTCAGCCATCATAGCCATTTGCAGGTACACCTCTGTGGATATAGACTCCAGGAACTTCTAGGCAACCCTTCGGGGTTTCGCGTTGGTCTTTACTCGCAATATCCTTAGATTTGCAACACAGTTTTTCTTTGAAATGGCGACATACTCAAGCAAGCCTGATGCCTACTAAGTCTCTCGTGAGCTGTGGCCAAGAACGCATCCGCAAGAAGGATAAATCGCCCCATCGGCTTCTGCAGAGAAGAATCTGAGAAGAATGACGATGCTTGGCCGACTGCAAGTCTCTCATGCCACTGTGACGCAGAAATTCGGCGTCCATGTGCCGAACCTTAGCGCGACGAGACACTATGGCCACACTTGCGGCATGTGTGTTAAAACATGTCCACTTTTGAGCCTAGCAACATGCTTCGCAAACATCACCTTCAAATCTGGCGAATGCCAAATCAGCGCAGTCATAGACTCCTTTCCAGATATGAATTGCTGCATGTATTCCTGAAGCGTCTCGCCAAGATGCCATTTCTTTGCAAACCTTAGCCAGCAAGGCAGCTGTCTGTTAGTTGCCCGTTCCGCGCAGGGCTGTTTACTGGAATGCACCACGTGAGGGCTGCGCTGAGTTGCCGCTGGACAGCATGCGCGCTGTCGCGCAGTCGAATCTTCATAGCTGGAAAAGTCTCGGCAGAAAAGTGGTCCCGAAGTGAGAGTAAACGGCCGGCTCTCAGTTCATCAGCGGCCGCATCCGAAGCAAACATTTCCTCAGCAGCGTCAGCGTCAGGGAGAAGCATTTTGTTTTGAAACATGGAGCAAGCAAAGCTTTGTCGCCTAGTTTCCACCCTTCTGCGAAAATGCTGCCAAGCCTTTTTGTAAAATGTCGGCGCCTTCCCGCACCACCCAGACGGAGGTTTTCTACTAGCCTGAAACATAGTTTTTGCAACTCGCAGCGTTGTCCTGGCAAGCCTTCGGGCGCCGCAAATTTGGCCGTGGAAGAGCCCCAAGAGGCCTTGATGCAGTTCAAGTTGACCGCGCTGCGGTTTCGCAGCGCGGTTTGACACACAGGCAAATCTGACCGAAAGCATCGGCCCTTGCGCATCTTGCGAAATCAGAGCTACCTGGCACTTCCCAAGTTTCTTCCGCTCCATGTCCAACATAGCCTCATTCAAGCACCATGAAATGTTCTTTTCCTTGTAGCGGCCAAGAGGAGATTTTCGAAGCGATTCTCCTTTCAATCGGCGCTCCACAACACCCAGAAAGGTGTCCATTGACGGGGTGCCTGGCAGATTTGGGCTGCAGCCAAGCGCTGTCGCTCGTCGGAACCGATGCAGTACTCCACGCTCATGTTGTTTCAAGTGCGCTGTTCGCAATCCTTCCACTGAGCGGCTGAAGCACTTGCAGTACCGGCACTGCACATTCGACTCAGTCAGTTTTGCCCACTTGAACAGTCTTCCCCACTTAATCACGCATTTGGAAGAAGGCATGGCGCCATCCGACCTGCGTTGCCGCAGTCGGTGCAGCAGCTGCCGTACAACTTGAGCATGTTTCGACAGGCGTGATCAACGATTAACGATGCCGCAACATGAACTGTGCCACGACAGAAACACTCAGGCAAAACGGACGAGCCCTTTTTACCTCTGCGGGACTGTGTGCTTGAAGTGCGACCGCTTCCGAAGCCGTCAGGCTTCGCGAGCAATGATTCCAAAAACCTGACTGCGGCGACGCAGTTCAGTTTTTGACCTTTTCGAGGCCCAGGAACCAGTCCTTTACGTCAGCGAGCGCCTGCTTTGTGCAGGGATCATCAGTCCACCACTCAATGCCGTCGCTGAAGGTCACTTTCAGCCATTGTCCCCGGTAATTGTACCAGCGTGGGCCCGTGGGGAATTTTGGCGCCCGTGGCAGCCGGCGGAACTGCGCGGCAATGTATCCAGCAGCGACCCATTGTGTATATGTATAGGTGCCGCTAGAGTGCATCCTGTGCACCGGCGCCAGTCTCTTTGTCGCTTTCATGCTTCCCCGAGTTCTGAAGGGCAGCCCAATGATTCGGGATCTCTTGAATCGCGCTCTCATGCGCGACCGCGTTTTTTTCTGCTGTCGAGTCCTGGATAGCCCCGCCGCAATTCCACCATGCGGGTCAGGCATGTTCTCATAGATGCTGCCTGAGTGCCGAGCTTTGGGAACCCGGCGTCCTGCCACTGCCTCTCCAATTGCAGCAATTGTGCTCCTTGCCATCGACCTGACTCAAGCGGCATCCACCGCCACTCATCTTGGTCCTCGTCCTTCTGTGACATTTTGTCATCCGGCTCCTCCTCAGCCTCATCATCCTCATCTGAGATTCCGCTCAGCTCAGAGTCAGAATCACGAACATTGACACGCTCAAGGGTCATTGTCAGGTGCTCCGCACGCTGGAGTTGTTGCTGCAGCCCGTCGTCATCATCATCCTCCTGCATGTCGTCAGCCGGCGACGTTGGTGAATAGTTGAACCAGGCCGGAACTTCTTCCTGTTCAGTGTCAAGCTGCGTCGCCGCAGCTGATTTTGGCATGGGCAAAAACGGAGTTGGGCTTGCCGGCTCCTGCTGGCACTCCTCCTCCGGCAGCTGAGTGACAGTGGGCTCCTCCGGCTGCAGAGTTGGAGTTTCCTGCTCCATGCTCGGCACCACAGTTAGCGTCGGCGCAAGGCTGCTTGACGACCCGCCTCGCGGGCTGCGTGACTGGCAAGCGGTGAACGCAGCAGCTCTTGCCTTCACGTTGGTGGGCTGAGGAGCCCAGGGGAAGCAGCAGCTCAAGGGTGTGAGATTCTTCACCTTGTCATAGTCCATGTGAAGGAACCACTCCTTGTGTGGGACGTAGTCTTCTTCCCAGCGAGGGGTGTGGGCACAGTCGTGCCACCTGCTTGCTGCAATCTTTTCGTATACGGGCACCTCCACGTGGCGCCCCTGCAACTGTTTCGGCAGCAGGCGGCATTGCGGCTGGAAATTCCGCGAGCACGCCTCGCCCTGCTGGACCCGCATGTTATACCTCACGATCACCTTCACTATCACGAGGTCCTCCGCATTCCACACCAGCTCTGCGCCACGATGCATGTTAAAAATCGTCCTGGGGGTGTGGCCCAGAAGCTGGAAGCCCAAAGCGTAGTAGACATTGTTGCCGAAGACATTTGTCGAAGACGTGCTCCCAGTCTTCTGCTGTGTACCTTGGCGCACAAGGTCGGCAAGGCACGAACAGGCAAGACTACAACAACCAAGGACTAAACATTCAGGAATCATTACCAAACACAAATTTCTTGGCAAGGCGCACTCCGACTCCACGGCCTCCTCGGCCGTGTTACTCGCGTGCCCCCAGCCCGGCGTCGTTATCTGACGCAGTCAGCTTTCCCTGTCTCAGGATTGCCGGGGCACATTCCCAGTACGTGCCGTGAACCACCGAGTGCAAGTGGATGCCATCTGCGTTTCCGCAGATGTCTTGAAGACGACGCTGCCACTGCGCAGAGTGCAGTCTGTCCGACTGCAAGTAATCGAACTCGATGTGGCCAGAGCTTTTCGAGGTCTCCTGAGGGAAATGGCGGCATTGGCCCAGAGAGTCGCAGACTCCGTGGACGTGCGCCCAGTGCCGCACCATCATCTCCACCAATGCTGGGTCCTTTGCAAGGGGGTGGTTGCTCTGGCTCCTCCCGTGTTTTTCCCACTTTGAACGCCTGGTCAATCTCCCGATGTTGTTCCTCAGGACATCATACGGGGCTTGCACCAATGGAGTGGCCAACTCCAATGACTTTGTGCCAGCCATGCGACAGCTTCAGGAGATTTGCCAGCATCTCGCTCGCGATGAGGACCGACTTCAGCGGCAGTCGTTCGATGCTTTCCAGTGCCCTGTGTGATGGCCGCTGTGTTGCCACAGCGGCTTGGTTCACTCTGTCCAGGAAGTCTGCAAGCGGAGTCCTGCAAAGGTCATAGAGGTCGCGATGACTCAGCATCGTGTTGACCTTCACCCACTTGTGCGCGGAACTCTGGTCGAGCGGCTTTGTTGAGACCCCATCCACATTGGCCATCCCGTGTGGCAGGAGCTCGGGTTTGCCAATGCGTTGAGGGCCATGGACCTCTAGTATATCGTAGCAGAAAGACGGCAAGACGAAGCCGCAATTGATGTGGTTTACGTTCTTCCGCTTGCCTTCCTGCAGGGGCATTGCTTCTTTTGCCTTGCCTTCCTGCAGGGGCATTGCTTGAACAGTGTTTGCAATAGTTAGAACAAACGTACAGGGACATGCAGCTTTTCACACGCCCCAACCCCATGCACTTTCCCAAACCTGTCCTGAAATTTCTGGTTTATCAGCCGCTGGAGTCCAGCTGCAACCCAGCCTCTTCTACCAGTTCCCTTAAGGCGGCATTCTTGGCCGCATCTTCCTGCCACTTTCCACCATGCCTGTAGACAAGATCTGCTGGAACTATGCTTCCAGCAGGTGTAGCAAGAAACCCGCTGCACCTTCGGTGCGCCAAGACATGCCAGTCGAAATTGACATTCATGAACAAGTATAGCGCCACACTGCCATACTCGTCGGAATGTCGCGGCATGTCCTGCTGTGTTGCCAAAGCAGTCTTCAATCTGCCTTGCCCTTGCTTGAAGCCAAGGCTGGCGCGCAAGCAGTGTGAGATGCAGTTGTGTTTCATGATCACTGAACGGCAACAACATTTGAGAGCTGTTTTTTTCCACTAGCAGCCTGAGTAAGTAAGTTTGAACAACCAAGGCAAGGAGCTCCAACAAATAGATCATTCGACAGCAACTGTTCAACTGCGGGTGCAGAGCTGGTTCTAGATGCAGTTTTGTCAACAATGCGGCGCGCATGGAGTTGCGGAAGCTTTATGTTGAAGAGGCGAAGGGCAATTCCTGCTGTCGCCAACGACAACACAACCGAAAAAACAAAGTCGTGCAGTGTTACCAGATGCCTGCATACCCTACTCGAAGAGCTGCACAGCCAACCCAGGGCGGGCCCTTGCTCATGGATTGACAAAGCATTGCGCTGCGTTTTCTCTCTGGCTGCAAAATGTGCGAAGAGACTGTTGCAGCAGCAATTCAAGTGAAACACTGGCAAGACTGCGTGGCCGCAGTTTGCGTCTAGCGATGCTCGAAGACTGTCTCCTTGGGCTGTCTGTGTCTAGCAAGGCTTGATTGTCTCCTGGGACTCATTCTTCTGATTCAGCAGCCCAATAATCATCATCTCTATCTTGTTGACACGGCCTTGCACCCCTGTCAGCTCGTCCAAGATATCCTTAAGCACTTCCTCGGGCGGGAGCGGCGGCGGACTCAGCCACGGCGGCGGCGGGGAGGTGCTGGTCCACGCCGAGGATGCCTGCGATGATGGCGGCAAGCGATCATACACGGCGCCCACCCAGTTAGTACACCTCGGCGGTTCGCAATTTTCGGACCGAACTTTGAAGGCCTCATCCCTGGTGTAGCGCCAGCTGTGCTGCAGGCCAGCCTCAGCCTTTCCCTCCAGCAGGCACACGCAGCAAATCACCTCAAAGTTCCAACCGCAAACCATCACACCGCTGTCTTTGAAGGCCTTCTTCTTGAACAACGGGGTCTTGCATTTCCATCCGCAGACATCGCACACGGCCTGCCAGTCAGAATTCAACGGCATTGTCTGACTGACAGCTGCGTTTCCGCAGATGTTCCACAGATGTTCCTTAACAGCTGCGGCGGGCAATTCAACCATCACGACATGAACACAGCATCCCTGACACATGTTTCAAACTGTTCACAGGCGCGCCCGAGCAAACACAGGCACGAATCGAAGACTGCAGCTCTACCACCATTAGCCTTGCGTAAGAGGGTCTTTTTCTTGTTCCGACCTTGCGCCCGAAACGTGTAAAGTCAAGACTAAGCTAATGTTGGAATTTGCAGAGGTGTTGGCCATTAACAAGAACCAACTGCGGGCACGCAGTTGGTTTTCGCGGCAGCAGCGCTGCGTGGAACTCCGGCAGTATAAACATGGGACCAAGGGCATTCTGACTATCTTCGTTTACCAGCACGGGTGCGAGGCGAGTGAGCCAGGCATGCGTCACCCGGCGCGCCTGGGGCGGCGGGTGCGAAGGGCCTTCAGATGCACTGGAGGAGTCACAAAGCAAATCGGGCAATGCGGCCATGCCACGTATATACCACCGCAAGTCTGCATGCACCCACCACTCGGCAGCTTGTAGCGATGCTCGCTCGCCGAGGGTAAGGAAAGGCCATAAGGCTTCGGCCGCCGCGGGGGTGAGGAAATAAGTGCTCCCCCAAAGCGGAAGCGGCATCGACGCTGGGGATGCCGGCGGCGTGTCGTCAGGCACGCTGTTGTGCATACACCAGTCTGACTGTTCCATCATGGCTCCCCTAAAAAAAGGCTAGTTTGGACCAGAGCGCTCAAAGTAAATTGCGCAAAAAGCATCTCAAATTGACAAATATTGCCCCAGGTGCTATTTTTCTTGCCTGCAAACAAGCATGCGGCAGCAAACACATCGTTTCTCAGGCTGCAGCAGCCCCTCAAGCTCAGCCCAAACACTCACTGTGTTGCCGCAGTGTGTTCGTATGTGAACTCTCGAAGCACCGGCTGCAAGTCCTGTGTCAGGACATGGACTGGCCAGAGTATGGCCAGAAACACACACTCTGCGTCGTGGCCAGCAGCAAGACCGCCCCACACATCCAGGGCCTCTGCAACATTTGGTCATGGAGAGTGCGCAGCTCGTCAAGCTTAACCTTGTTCAGCTTCCCCTTCATCGGCCGCAGCATCTCGTACTCATCAAACATCCACAAGACGTCCTTGTAGCGCACATCAGTCACCGGTGTCTTGTGACAAAAAAAGTGTTCAAGCGCAGTGCATGTGGCGCAGCGCTTGCTGATGATCTTGGAGTTCATCCGGTTGTCTTTGTACAGAGGGCCCAGAGTCTCGCAGACCTTGATGAGCATCGAGAAAGGGATCTTGTCTGGTTGCCCGCAAGTGATTCGTTGGATGTCTTCCGCCAACTTGTATAGGCAATCCCCCCGCACAATGCCAGCTGAGCCCTCCTCCAAGTACCTGGATGCCATGGCTTCGCCAGCTTTGGTTGCAGAGCTGGACATTTCAACGAGTTGAAGCCGAACCGAAGCTGAGCCAGTTGAACCGAATGGGCGGGCGGCGGGCGAAAACTCACTGAGCCGCACGCAACGCTGGCAGCAAAACAGACACGCTTTTCCTTGTGCTTTGTAAAACTCAGGAGTTGCCAAACTTCTCAGGCAAATCAAAAACCTAAGCTGAGCCGGGCTCTCAGGGGAAAGGCTGTGTTTCCGCAGCCTTTTCTAGATGCAAGTTCAGTCAGAGTTCAAGGGTAAACAGACAAGCTTACGCAAAGTCAAATAAGCATTGTCCAACAGCATCTCCAATGGTGTAAACTGGCAGTCAATGTCGGCCAGTTCGTTCAAGAAGTGCAGAACCTGGGTCGTCTTCCACAAAAGCCCGCTCTTCAGCAGTGACGCGTGGAAGTTGCGTTGGTCCTGGAGAGCCTGGAGAGCACAAATCCCGCAGCGCAAGAGGCTCCCTGGCCATATCATCAGAAGGCAATGGCGAAATCAGCGCGCGCTCCATACCAGCAAGAACGACTGCGAAAGGAAACATCGCGGCTCTTCGCCCAGTTCTTTCCATGATCAACCGCCGCAGGACCCGGCTGCATTTCCTGACAATAATCTCGTCAATCTTCATTTCAATGACATGCAGCGCCACGCAATGCGCGAGCTCGTCAGCGTCAACCCCGTAAATGTCCATGGCAGCACGCGCGCCAAGTTTCACTACCAGCTGACATAGCAAAAACAACTCTCTGAGCCACCGGATTGTCCAAACATCAAGGCCCCCCTCCCTCCCCAAGATTTTCGGCAAAAAAGCACTTTCGAAAAACGGATTGTTTTGACAAAGAACGCGCACGCGAAAAAACAAGGTTTTCGGTCCAAAAAAAAGCACACAAAAAAAGGCATAAAAAGCATGTCCTTAATGACCGGCCAGCAAGGCTCTGGCTGCCAGACACGTAAACTCCCCCGCTGCGGTACAACTCCATGTATCGCCACAGCGCAGGGATCGAGTACGGGTCCTCCAGTGCTGCTTCGATGCCGGAGATGGAAAGCCTCGACTGCAGGAACTGCAGCATCTCTTCGTCGTCTGCGGACTGCCGGACGAATCCAGGGCAGAAGATCTCCGCCGAGCAGCCGCACTGTTGGATGACGCGCCTCGAAAGCCACCAAAGCGGAGAGCAGCAGCACGCGAGCTGCGACCATAGGTTGGCAGTCAGCGGCACACCCGACCACAGATAACACATCTGCAGCACATCCCGAAATGTCACTGCCTCTGTCTGCAGCAGCTTCAATAGATGCTGCTCCGCGTGCAGCCTGGCCATCTTCCTGTATGTTTTGCCAGCATCCACACACGGGCCTGGCACCAAGTTCCACCCCGCGCACACGAGGATGTAAAGCTCCGCGGACGAAGGCTCGCAGTCTCGGGCCACTCGCTCCATCAGGTCGTTGAAAATCTCCTTTTTGCGATCCATGGGTCCCCAGAAGTGCAAGCCACTGCCGATGCCGAGCGGGGTGAACAAAGGCATGCCGTCCTTCTCAAACCAGGCGTTCTCCATGGACCTGTTGGTGGAGCTGGACTCTTTCACTCGCCAGTCGCATCGGGCCTGATGCAAAGGGGTGAACTTGCCCTCTTGGTCGACACGCACAGCTTCACGCGCAGGGACCACGCTCAGCCCAACGCGCTTGCGCAAGAGCTGATCACGGCATTCCATCTCGTAGTACGAGTCCGCGATGCCAGCCCAGGTGCAGAGGAGCTTCTTCAAGATCGACATGCGCCTGTTGCCTTTGGAGGCATGAATCAAACTCGCGCCAAGGCCGAGAATCACCACATGCTTTGTTGCGCTGGACGACATCTTGACCACGTTGGAGCCGTACTCAGCGTATCCGTCGCCGGTGCTGTCGGACAGCGCGAGCACATACTTGGTCGCAAAAGCTTCCTCCATGCTTTGAGCCACAAAAATCCTGGCCACAAACAAACAGAAAGATTTTACATGCGCCATGTCACTCTATAAATGGCTGAGCAACCCACGCAGTCCATAACTCAGGCAGTCGAAGATGCCAAGCCTACTGCACCAAAGCAAGACAAACAAATGACACACGCGCGCTGCAAGCCTGTTTTTCTTCCTTGGTCTCACAAGCATGACTCTCTGGCTAAAGGTGCTGATGCTCAATTCCAATCTCGCGAATTGCGAGCGAGCAGTCTGCTTGGCTCAATTCCGCTCGCGTCCTAGGCCACTCTCCGGACTTCGTCGACTCTCTCCGGACTCGTCCTGAGCAAGGAAACGTCCATCTGGCCAACCCTGCGCCAGCTGCGGGCGACTCTGCTGACCGCCAAGTGGTGGTTGTGAGGCCATGGCTGCGAAACTCCGAAGTCCACGAGGTAGACGTAACCGTACGCCTTGTATGCCCCTCTGCCTGGAAGAGGGGCTGATTCGTTGACGACGAGGGCAGCGTGGCCACCAGGAAGGGCGGATTGCACACGCCGCCTGCGGCAACACCCCAGTCCTCGAATTTCTCTCCTATTGCTCGCTCCCAGCAGGCCCATTGCACCTGAATCCCGAGCTCGCGCTGCTTGTCCTGGAGCCAAAGACCCAGCTCTACTCCAAGGCTCTGGCCGCTGCGGCACAACTCCATGTATCGCCACAGCGCAGCGATCGCACCCGGCTCCTTGCGGGCTGCTCTGAGGCTGGACATGGGAAGCCTCCACTGCAGGAACTGCCACTGCTCTTCCTCGCCTGCGAACTCCCGGTAGAATCCAGGGCAGAAGATCTCCGCCGAGCAGCCGCAGTCTTGGATCACGCGCCTCGAAAACCACCAAAGCGGAGAGGAGCAGCACGCGAGCTGCGACCATAGGCTGGCAGTCAGCGGCACATCCGACCACAGATAACACATCTGCAGCACATCCCGAAATGTCACCGCCTCTGTCTGCAGCAACGTCAATAGCTGCTGCTCCGCGTGCAGCCTGGCCATCTTCCTGTCAGCCGCGCCAGCATCCACACACGGGCCTGGCACCGAGCTCCACCCCGCGCACACAAGGATGTAAGGCTCCGCGGACGCGGGCTCGCAGTCTCGGGCCACTCGCTCCATCAGGTCGTTGAAAATCTCCTTTTTGCGCTCCATGGGTCCCCAGAAGTGCAAGCCACTGCCGATGCCGAGCGGGGTAAACAAAGGCATGCCGTCCTTCTCAAACCAGGCTTTCTCCATGGACCTGATGGTGGAGCTGGACTCTTTCACTCGCCAGGCGCATCGCGCCTGATGTAAAGGGGTAAACTTGCCCTCTTGGTCGACACGCACAGCTTCCCGCGCAGGGCGCAGCCCAACGCGCTTGCGCAAGAGCTGATCACGGCATTTCATCTCGTAGTACGAGTCGGCGATGCCAGCCCAGGTGCAGAGAAGCTTCTTCAAGATCGACATGTGCCTGTGGCCTTTGGAGGCATGAATTAAACTCGCGCCAAGACCGAGAATCACCACATGCTTTCTTTTGCTGGACGACATCTTCACCACATTGGAGCCGTACTCAGCATATCCGTTGCCGGTGCTGTCGGACAGCGCGAGCACATACTTGGCTGCAAATGCTTCCTCCATGCTTTGAGCCACAAAAATTCTAGCCACGAACGAACACAAGGATTTTACATGCGCCACGTCACTCTCAATAGGCCTGCCCCTGACTCGCATTCGCATGACGCAAGGCCCTCTCACTCTTTTCCACGCTTCAAACTCTGCACGCTTCGTACTCCGCTAAATCAGGAAGCCATCACTGCCAATTACTGGGGTCTGGCCTGTGTCCAACGAAAGGCTCCAGCAACTCACGCTGTCCTGTCGACACGCGCACCATGTCGGCCAGCTGGGCAGCGTTGCCGTGCGTCGCGCCTCGCACCTGGCGCAAAATAACCAGCCGCTCGGCCATCTGTAGTCCAGAGTATGTCAGGCTTGCGCATTGCGTCCACTTCACATACACGCTAATCGATGGGTCTTCCAAAATGTGTCTGCATGCCTCGCACATGCCCAGTCGTCGAAACTCCGTCTCATCCTGGGGCCCTCTGTAGAGGCCATGCATCTTGCCACAGCTCAGGCAGCTGCTAAGCTGCGTGAGCCGCTCGGGCGACAAGCCCAGTCGCTCGCGCACCTTGCTGCAACACTCAGACACTATACGAGGCGATATCTCCACGAAGATATACTGTGTTGGGTCGTCCATTTTCGGCCTTTTGCTACGGCGCCCCGTCCCGCGGAGTGGCGTCGCACGCCTTGCTACGACACAACAATGCTGCAGGCAAGTCACACATACAATATGATCCGCCGCTCTCTCGCTTGCCTGCAAAGCAGAAAAGCAACGCCACACTATTCGCGGGTCTGAATCATGTGAACGAGAACGCAATTGGCGCGGGATCGGCGGTTGGACTTGCTTCGTGGCTGGCCCGCAAAGAAAAACACTGCTGGGCATCGGTGCTCGGCTTTGCTTTGTGGCTGACCTACTCAACAGAAACTCGGCTAGCAGCACTCCCCGTCCAACCGAATCCGCTCGTCCAAGATTCAGACCCGCGAATAGCGTGACGTTGCTATTGCCTGGCAAAGCACCTTTTTGTAGCTCCACTGCCCACGATGCTCGAGGCGGTCAGAGTGAGCGGCTTGAGGCGGTGCTGCGGGCTGGCCTTCGGCTTGCCCCCGAGTGGACCTCTGGCCACACCCCGTCTAACCGAATCCGCTCGTCCAAGATTCAGACCCACGAATAGCGTGACGTTGCTATTGCCTGGCAAAGCACCTTTTTGTAGCTCCGCTGCGCGGGAGCCTCGCGCGCTCGGGCGGCTTTAGCCCGGATGACTTCCAAAGAACATGCCCTGGCAAAGCTCAAAGTCTCCGGCGCAAGCCTGAGGGCTCCGTGTGTGCAGTAGCAGAACTGGTTGGCAGAATTCCTCGCACGGCTCGCACACTCGCTGGCCGCTCACCTAGGCGAATCGCCTCTTATCGGGGTCGAATGGAGGCACAGGGTCGATCCAGTCCAGCTCCGCGCTGACGTCGTCACACATGCGATGAAACTCCACGCGGTCCTGCGACATGGCGCTGATGTTTCTCAGGAGCATCCGGTAGATCTCTTCCTCCAGGTGCACCACGACGTAGGTCCTGTCTTTGCAGATGGTGTTGTACACAAGCAGGAATCTCTCTTCGCTCGGGGAGCCGTCCGTGCTGTTGCCCGCACGCATGCGATACCCCCGGAATAGTCGAAGCCGCGCGGCTTGGCAGAGCACCAGCAACTCTCTTTGCGAGCACGCTTGGAGGTCGAGCTCGGGAAAGTCGCTCATGGCTCTATGCTGTGGCACCCTGAAAGAGACACGCAGCGGGTCACACAGCACGTGAAGAGACCTCGGTCGTTTGTGTTTGTGGGAACGCATTTTTTTCCTTTGGAGCCACGGACACTCTGCGCAGAGAGGCTGGCCTTCGGCTTGCCCCGCAGGAGAAAAAGCTCTACAGTCTCACGGCCGGCCGTGCCCAGCTAAGTGCTGCCGCAAGGCTTCGGGCTCGAGGTCTTGGGCGCGCTGCGTGGCCAAGAAGTGGCTGCGAGCGTACTCCCTGTAACTTGGCACGCCGTGGCCATGCCCCGCATTGTAAGCCTTCGCGTCCTGATAGTCTTCGCGGCGCTCCAGCAGCTGCGCGGCCGTCACTCGGCTCCAGTCCACGCGGCGACGCAACGGCTCGGGAAGCTTCTGGTTCTGCGCCGCTGCTGGCTTCTTCTGCGTGCGCTGGCCTTGCTTTTGCATCGCCTGTCCCCCGCTGGCGACCCCGCCTCTTGTCGCTGGCCGCTTCATCGCAGCTTTACTTTCGCTGGCTGCGAGCAAAAAATGCTGCGGACAGGCAGCAGGCGCGTGGCAATAGACTGCAGAAACTCATGCGAGCAGGCAGCTGCCCGCAGCTTTTCTGCGCGGGCGCGCGGAAGTTCCCCCCTTTTCACAGGCGCTCATGCGGCTTTGCGCTCTCTGCTCACGCTGCCTTCTTCTAGCGGGTGGCTGGCCTTCGGCCTGCCAGGGCTGGGCTTCCGCTTGTCTGGGCTTCAGGACGGGCAAAATGCGGCCGCCCAGCAGCAGCAGGTCGCCGTGCTTGCCCGCCAGGATGTCGCGCTCCAACTCGCGGCAGTGCTCGTAAAAGTTTTCCCACATCGCCGGGCTCCAGCCCGTTGTGTCTTCTTCGGCCGCCACGCAGTGGGGCTGCCAGCCGTTCGACATGCTCTCACTAGCCGCACTTCCCATGCCCCCATCGAGCCGCGCGCGGCGCTGCGATCACAAAGCCTCCCCCCCAGACAAACTCGATGCACAGACAGCTGCCGCCTTTGGCGAGTCTATTTATTTTTTGCTACACATCTGCAGGCCGTGGACGAGTTTGCTCGGCAGACTGGTCACTTAGGGACTTGTGAAACTATCAAGCACTCTATGGGTCTTCGAGCCAGACGCTCTAGCGTCCTCAGATGGGATGTGGTGCTGACGCTTGGCACGCCAGGCTACAACCGCAAAGGATCGATGAATGCTGCGAGGACTGATAAAGACAAGGAACCACGGGATGGTGCTCGTTTCTATCCAGCTCTGGGCTGACAAGTGCCCGCGGATAAGTCTGTAGGTATCTGCCTTGTCTCTGTCACACAAAAGGTATGGTAGCTTCAACGCAATGCTGCACCCGCTCAATGCTGATCGGATTTCCACGCTTGTTGCTTTGCAGCTAGGAAAAGAAAAATGCAGCTCCAGGAGTGGGCAGGAGCGCCATGCAACTAGCCAAGGCTCTGCATGGTTTTGCTTGGTCAGGCTCTTAGACCAAAGAACAACAACGTCCTTTCCATCCTTGGCATAGCGCGCTTTGCAGCGGTATTGCGCTTGCGGCACGTCATCTTGCGCTGAGTGATTTTGGAACTCGGCTATACGCGTAACTTCTGCTCTGCAAAGATCTGACAGCTGTTGAACACGAGGTATGTGACACCGGCACGGGCAGGGTTGATTCATGGTTGCACTGCTTCAATGTAATGCTTCGCTACTTGGCTCATTACTGTTTTCTGCCCTTTGTTGCCTGAATTGTGGGACCTGCAATGACTTCTGCGGGGTTTGAGCCTGTGCTAACTTTAGTGAATCTACAGCAGAAACATGAATATCTATTATCTGTCGAGCTGTCGCGCATAAGCGGTATCTACAAGCTGCGATCACGAAGCCTCTCCCCCACACAAACTCGATGCGCAGACAGCAGCTGCCTTTGGCGAGTCTGTTTTTCTTGCTACACATCTGCAGGCTCTTGACGAGCTTGCTCCCCCAAGCTCCATAATTGCGGGCACTTCGTTTTGAAGGTCCGCTTACCCCTAAAACATCCTACACCGACGGAGAACCAGAAGCGTATTCCGCCTCCATGTCCCGGCAGTCGTCCAGCTGGGCGTTGATTTCGGCCTCGGCTTCTTCCTGCTCAAGCTGCAGGCTGCGGCGCAAGTCCTCAACGATGGCCTGCTCGTCGGGGACGGCCGGCAGGGGGGTGATTTCCTCTCTGCGCGGGCTACTGCTGTCGCCGCTGGCCCGGGCTTCGCCCTGGCTGTCGCTGCCGCCGCTGAAGCTTCGGCTGGGGCTGCTATGCTTGTGGCGGCTGGATCGGGCCCCGGATGAGCCGCTCGCCGGGGGAGTGAGAGGTGGCGTCGGCAGACCTTGCAGCCAGCGGCTGAAGCAGCTGCCGCATGGCGGGCACCGCTTACAGTCGCGCTCACTGCGACTGTGCGGAAAGTAAAAATAGCGACACCTGGCCGCCATCATGGCGTTCTGCGTCTCCACGTCCACACCTTCGCGGTATGCGTCCTCCGTGGAGATCCGCAGCTTGTCAGGCTGATGAAGAAAGGCATGCCCTTTGCAGACCACGTCACATCCTCGGAGTTCACGTTTCGAGGCATGGGCACGGCGACGTGTTGCCCCTCCAACAGAACGAGCAGGCTGTCCCACCCGATCCGCATGCTTTGTGGTCGCAGATCTTGTAGCACAGCTACTTTTTTGCTCACAATCCCCTGCAACGGAAAGTTGCATGTTCCTGCAGGCCTGGTGTATGTGAGCTTGGCTCCGAAGATGTACGTCACCGGGTCGATCGCGCAGGATTTACCCGCGTTGCGTGGCCCGTAGAAGAACAAATTGTTGAACTTCTCGGCGCCGACCTGCAGCGTCCTAGTTATCGCCGCTATCAGCCTGGCCTCCTCCGGCTTTTCTTCTTGCGACATCTGCGGGTGGAAGTTCTCGCACTGCACCCGCAGATTGTCTCGCATCAGCGGTATCCACAAGCCGTCACAGACGCACTTGTCGTGCGCTGCGGCGCACACCAATTCCCAGGGAGACATCCTCAGTCTCTTCAAGTTATCCGTGGACGCTTGGATGTCCCACACGGTTGCCAGCAGCGTCGGAATGTCCTTGAAGTGCCTGAAAAAGAATTCGCGCACCGGCTCTATTTTGTCCGAGGTGTGCTGCTCCAGGTGCGAGTATAGGATGGACTTGTCCGAAATCTTGTTGGCCACGATGTAGTCAACGAATTGCCCGTGGGACAGGGGCTGCACCCTGCCCAGCTTGATGCCGTGCACCTCTGCCAGCCACTTGCGAACTCTCTCTTTCACGGAGTTCACCGCTCCTTTGGGGATGTCGCTGAGCAGCTCCACCACGGGCGGATGGTTCTTGCCAAGGCACGGGCTGGCGTCGACGTCCGGCTTGCTCTCGGACGGCACCGCCAAGTACGCCACAATGCCCCAATAGGTCCTGTGGCCGTCTTCCAAGTGGATAAAAATTCCATGCTTCTCGCGCAAGGTTCGGAACAGTCGGGTGTGCCGTATGGGCTCCGAGACTTGCATCGCTGCGTGCATGTGCGGCTCCTCGTTTTCGTGCAGCTCTTGGAAGACAGACAGCTTTAAGATCTGCGCCGCGCTGTCGCGGGTTGCATCCTGGAAGACGCTGTCCAGCTTGTCCGCAAATTCTTGTCTTGTCATATCCTTTGGGTTCTTTCGCCCAGGCACATCTTCTCGCGGGTGCGAGAAGACGATGTGGAAGACTCGCTGCGGCTTGCCTTCCAAGTCTTCACGCGGCGCCTCCGCCGGCTGCGCTGGCTTGTCCTCTGGCCGCTGCGGGCCTGCCGGCGGGGCCGGCTCAGCCGACTTCTTCCCTCGCGTCTTATTCCGCGGCTTGGGGTTAGCCCGCCGACTGCCTTTGCCCACCTTCTCGTCTGCCGTCGGCCGGGCTTCGCCCTGCTTTGGCTGGACCTCGTCCTGCTTGGGCCCAGCGCTGCTGCTGCGTGCTGCGCACGGCTCCGCTTCACTGGCCGTGAAGATGTCTTTCACTTCTTGCTGCTCGAAGCCCTCCCACAGACGGTCGAAGTCCTCGGAGTTTATCGGGCTAAGCTCATGTCCTGGAGTGAGAGCTTGCTGCCAGCACCTGCACCAGGAATATCCACAAGCGGGACAAGCTGTATCCAGGTCTTCTGCTACGGCCGGCAAGGCGGAGCTGCGACCCCATCTCCTCTCCTGTCTGCTCGACGGCATCGCTCTGCCTGTCGCGGCCGGACTTGGCCTTGCGGCGACGCTTGGGTGAACTCCGGCTTGCTTTCTCGCTCTTGCGCTTGGAGCGCTTGAGCGCCGCCGCCGCCGCCTCTGCCTCCAGCTCTTCTCTGCGTCTCTCCGCGCTGGCGTGGATGCATTGCCAAATGGGCGCTTGCAGCGCCGCTAGCGGGGCTCGGCAGGGCGTCGCAACTGGCGCCGCCACTGCAAGAGCGAGCTTGGCGTCTGCCATGTTTGGTCCGGAGGATTGTTGCCAACTCGCTCGAGCCACACGCTGCAAAGCCGAAACACATGCTCGCTGAGAATTCGGTGCACTAACTCGAAACGGGCAGCTCGCTGTCTTTGTTTTTTTCTGCGCTAGATTGTGCTCGGCAAAAGCCCCGGCCTTCGACCTGGACGAACGCTCCCCTCTCACTGGCTCTGAGCTTGCCGGAGCAGTCCTTCCACTTGATTGCGGGCGATGCCGGGGAACCAGCGGACTTTGAGCAGAAACCAGAGCTTTCTGGAGTCCTGCAACTGCACAAATTTGTCCTGCAGCTGGAAACGGCGCAAATGCGTCCAGGACTCCTCGAATCTAATGGACTCTTGCTGCCACAGAGACTCGACTGACTGCCTGGCGACAGTCTTCCATGTCACTTGGCCTGTGCTGCGTCTTCTGGTAGCCATGCGCACAAAATGACGCCAGATGCATGGCAGCATTTGCACAATATATAGATCGGGTGCGACTTTGAAGTGCTTCTGCAGCGCTGTTCGAAATGCTGTCCATCTGGCAGGCGCGGCATCCAACGCCTCGCGGCAGTTGTCGGCATCGCCGGACATAGCGCACGCCAGACATAGAGGACTGGGGCCCCAAAACATGAACGTGGTGCGAAGATGCCACAGCCGACTGCAAGCTCGACACTTGCACTCTGCCGAAGGACACCCACAGTTGGCGCAGGTCGCACAGGCCATGAAGACGTACAGGTCGTTGAGCATAAACTTCAGGTGATACCCCCTCATGTCTGAAGCCGTTTTACAGCCCGGCCGACCCAACAGGTGAACAGAAGCAAAGCTCGCAGCTGCACCAACACTGAGGAAGTCTGCCCCAAAAAATCTGCCGTGAGGAAGCGGTGCATCTGCAGGATGAGGCGACCGGCGCCCAAGGCCGTTTCAGCCCAAAGTTTCAGCGCAGTCACCGCGCGGTCCACGAAGCGGGTGTCCGCTCCAACTCTGACTACATCCATGGACTTGCCGAATGTTCTGCGGCGTCCATCGAGATTTGCGAACATTGACCGCACCGATCTTCTGGAACCAGCAGCCAGCTTGAATGCATCTTCGACGGCGCCGACAACGCGGCTGCGCGTAGATGCTGCGGTCCGCCACGAACCACTCGGGGTGCAGCAAGACATCTGTGAAAAACGAGTGGTTGCCCAGGTACCTGAATACGCAGTCGAGGAAAAACCACAGGTTCAGCTTCGGCTCACTCAGCTCCAGCTCTTTTCCCCACAGCTTTTTGTAGACTCGGTACATGTAGAAGCTGCGATCCCGCCGAAACGAGTCCATGTGCGGAAAAAAGGAATTCTGCATTCCCGCCTCCAACAAATCCTGGTCTGGCAATGTCTTCGCAGTCTCTCGCAGCTCTGTGAAATCGTCTGCGTCCTTGGGGCAGCTGGCGGCGATGTACTGCGTGGCGAAGCAGCAGAACGAGCGCAGCAACTTTTCATTGTGGACGCGCAAGATGTGGCTAGCTTCGGCACGAAATTGCTCATGCTGAGCCGGAAAAGAGCATGCAGCGTACTCGTATCTTTCATCAAAGAAAGACAATGTTTGCTGACGCGTCTGGTATGTGTCGTCTTCCTCTTCTTCTGCAGAAAGATCCGAGTTGCCTGCTGATCCGGAATCCGCATCGTCCACTCGCGCCTGCCTTCGGCATGCTTGCACTCTGTCGACTTCTGCCTGCGTGAAGCTGCGTTCCTCGGAGGGAGTTCGCTTGCTTTGATTTTCTCTTCGCCACCTTGTCGTCCTGGAAAGGTCTTCAAGCTCTCCTTCGGCTGGCTTGCGGCCTCTTTTTATCCCCATCTGGCAGCTATGCGCTGAACTAGCATAAGCATTTTGACCTAAAAGCGCTTGGGCAAGGGAGAAGTACAAACCATGCAGCTGAGTGCGGCGCATGTGACATCAATCATTTGTAGAAGAAACTGGAAACGGATTTGGCGGAAAATGAAAGGCGCTTTTTTTTTAACGTGACGCCAATAGACATCTGGCGCAAACCGAAGGCAACTGAGCGCGACACATGTGACATCAATCCCTTGCAATCGAAGACCTCAAGAAACTGGAATTACGAAACATTTTGAAACACAAGGTCCGAACCGAATGCAGCTGAGCGTGGCACATGTGACATGAATCCCTTGCAGTCGAAGACCTCAAGAAGCTGGAATTACGAAACATTTTTTGAAACATATCTGGTCCAAACCGAACGCAGCTGAGTGTGGCACATGTGACATCAATCCCTTGCAATGGAAGACCTCAAAAACTGGAATTACGAAACATTTTGAAACACATCTGGTCCAAACCGAATGCAGCTGAGTGCGGCACATGTGACATCAATCCCTTGCAATCGAAGACCTCAAGAGACTGAAATAACGAAACATGTGGACAGACATCTGCTGCAAACCGAAGGCAGCTGAGCGGCACATGTGACATCAACCCCTTGCAATCGAAGATCCAAGAAACTGGAATTACGAAACATTTTGAAACACGCTTGCTCCAAACCGAATGCAGCTGAGCGTGGCACATGTGACATCCATCCCTTGCAATCGAAGACCTCAAGAAACTGAAATTACGAAACATTTTGAAACACATCTGGTCCAAACCGAATGCAGCTGAGTGCGGCACATGTCACTTCCATCCCTTGCACTGGAAGACCTCAAAAACTGCAATTACGAAACATTTTGAAACACATCTGGTCCAAACCGAATGTAGTTGGGTGTGACACTCGTCACAAATGCAACCTGCTGGCCGGTTGAATCCTGCTGGCCGGTTGCATCCACAGACGATGGTTAAGTTGACATGCAGAAGCCCTGCCTCGACGGGTGTTCTCGACAGGCTCGATATCTAGTCTGATCTGGCCTTCGACCTGATCTGCCTTGAGGATCTTTCTCTGCACCTCATAAGAAACAAAGCAAACCCAAACATCGCTTTCCCGAGATGCTGTCAGCAACAAAGAATGAAAAACAAACCGAAACCCTTCTCGCTCCCGGACGTTGAAGCGCACAAGCGCTCAACGTCCCTCGCGCCCCAAGCGCACAAGCGCTGGAGCACGAGCGGAGCGGAAGGAGTCTCAGCGTTGATTACGAAGCAGTTTCAAACTCATCTGGTCCAAACCGAATGCAGCTGAGTGCGGCACATGTGACATCAATCTGTTGCAATCGAAGACCTGAAGAAACTGAAATAACGAAACATGTGGACAGACATCTGCTGCAAACCAAAGGCAGCTGAGTGCGGCACATGTGACATCAACCCCTTGCAATCGCAGATCCAAGAAACTGGAATTACGACACATTTTGAAACACGCTTGCTCCAAACCGAATGTAGCTGAGCGTTGCACATGTGACATCAATCCCTTGCAATCGAAGACCTCAAGAAACTGAAATTACGAAACATTTTGAAACACATCTGGTCCAAACCGAATGCAGCTGAGTGCAGCGCATGTCACTTCCATCCCTTGCACTGGAAGACCTCACAAACTGCAATTACGAAACATTTTGAAACACATCTGGTCCAAACCGAATGCAGCTGAGTGCGGCACATGTCACTTCATCCCTTGCAATGGAAGGAAGACCTCAAAAACTGGAATTACGAAACATTTCGAAACACATCTGGTCCAAACCGAATGCAATTGAGTGTGACACTCGTCACAAATGCAACCTGCTGGCCGGTTGCATCCTGCTGGCCGGTTGCATCCACAGACGATGGTCAAGTTGACTTGCAAAAGCCCTGCCTCGACGGGTCTTCTCGACAGGCTCGATGTCCAGTCTGATCTGGCTTTCGACCTGATCTGCCTTCAGGATCGTTCTCTTCGCCTCCAATGGCATAACAAACAAAGCAAACCCAAACATCGCTTTCCCAAGACGCTGTCAGCAACAAAGAATGAAAAACAAACCGAAACCCTTCCCGCTCCAGGACGTTGAAGCGCACAAGCGCTCAACATCCCTCGCGCCCCAAGCGCACAAGCGCTGGAGCACGAGCGGAGCGGAAGGAGTCTCAGCGTTTATTACAAAGCAGTTTCAAACTCATCTGGTCCAAACCGAATGCAGCTGAGTGCGGCACATGTCACATCAATCTCTTGCAATCGAAGACCTGAAGAAACTGAAATAACGAAACATGTGGACAGACATCTGCTGCAAACCAAAGGCAGCTGAGTGCGGCACATGTGACATCAATCCCTTGCAATCGAAGACCTCAAGAAACTGAAATTACGAAACATTTTGAAACACATCTGGTCCAAACCGAATGCAGCTGAGTGCGGCACATGTCACTTCCATCCCTTGCACTGGAAGACCTCACAAACTGCAATTTTTGAAACACATCTGGTCCAAACCGAATGCAGCTGAGTGCGGCACATGTCACTTCATCCCTTGCAATGGAAGGAAGACCTCAAAAACTGGAATTAAGGAGCATTTCGAAACACATCTGGTCCAAACCGAATGCAGTTGAGTGTGACACTCGTCACAAATGCAACCTGCTGGCCGGTTGCATCCTGCTGGCCGGTTGCATCCACACACGATGGTCAAGTTGACTTGCAAAAGCCCTGCCTCGACGGGTCTTCTCGACAGGCTCGATGTCCAGTCTGATCTGGCTTTCGACCTGATCTGCCTTCAGGATCGTTCTCTTCACCTCCAATGGCATAACAAACAAAGCAAACCCAAACATCGCTTTCCCGAGACGCTGTCAGCAACAAAGAATGAAAAACAAACCGAAACCCTTCCCGCTCCAGGCCGTTGAAGCGCACAAGCGCTCAACGTCCCTCGCGCCCCAAGCGCACAAGCGCTGGAGCACAAGCGGAGCGGAAGGAGTCTCAGCGTTTATTACGAAGCAGTTTCAAACTCATCTGGTCCAAACCGAATGCAGCTGAGTGCGGCACATGTGACATCAATCTCTTGCAATCGCAGATCCAAGAAACTGAAATTACGAAACATTTTGAAACACATCTGGTCCAAACCGAATGCAGCTGAGTGCGGCACATGTCACTTCCATCCCTTGCACTGGAAGACCTCACAAACTGCAATTACGAAACATTTTGAAACACATCTGGCCCAAACCGAATGCAGCTGAGTGCGGCGCATGTCACTTCATCCCTTGCAATGGAAGGAAGACCTCAAAAACTGGAATTACGAAACATTTCGAAACACATCTGGTCCAAACCGAATGCAGCTGAGTGCGGCACATGTCACTTCATCCCTTGCAATGGAAGACCTCAAGAACTGGAATTACAAAACATTTTGAAACACATCTGGTCCAAACCGAATGCAGCTGAGTGCGGCACATGTCACTTCCATCCCTTGCACTGGAAGACCTCACAAACTGCAATTACGAAACATTTTGAAACACATCTGGTCCAAACCGAATGCAGCTGAGCGCAGCACATGTCACTTCATCCCTTGCAATGGAAGGAAGACCTCAAAAACTGGAATTACGAAACATTTCGAAACACATCTGGTCCAAACTGGGTGCAGTTGAGTGTGACACTCGTCACAAATGCAACCTGCTGGCCGGTTGCATCCTGCTGGCCGGTTGCATCCACAGACGATGGTCAAGTTGACTTGCAAAAGCCCTGCCTCGACGGGTCTTCTCGACAGGCTCGATGTCCAGTCTGATCTGGCTTTCGACCTGATCTGCCTTCAGGATCGTTCTCTTCACCTCCAATGGCATAACAAACAAAGCAAACCCAAACATCGCTTTCCCGAGACGCTGTCAGCAACAAAGAATGAAAAACAAATCGAAACCCTTCCCGCTCCCGGACGTTGAAGCGCACAAGCGCTCAACGTCCCTCGCGCCCCAAGCGCACAAGCGCTGGAGCACGAGCGGAGCGGAAGGAGTCTCAGCGTTTATTACGAAACAGTTTCAAACTCATCTGGTCCAAACCGAATGCAGCTGGGTGCGGCACATGTGACATCAATCCCTTGCAATCGAAGACCTGAAGAAACTGAAATAACGAAACATGTGGAAAGACATCTGATGCAAACCGAAGGCAGCTGAGTGCGGCACATGTGACATC
>CAUJNA010001914.1:40000-50981 GCA_963377175.1 Effrenium voratum | reverse complement strand
ACTTGAGCAGCTTAGCAGGGTCCGCCATTTGTCTCCAGTGGGACCGGTTGACTAGTCCAACATGACAGCACAGGGCAAGCCGGGACATTTTGATTCCGCCCCACCTTAAAGCATCAAACGTCACCTTAACAGAAAAGGGTGTCCATACCTCTGATCACTTGGGTTACAACCCTTTAGGTCAGAAGTCGGATGGACTCTCCAGGCCCTTCAACAAAGAAATGAGTCCGACAGCGCTGGTCACCCCCATTTGTTCAATCGTGCTAATGGGAATCCGTGTATATGTGTGTCTATGTTTATTATTAAAAAAGAAAAAGAGACCGTGCCCTTTGGGCAGCGAACATGCGCACAGTAAGAAATGCAACCTCTAGTTGCCGGGCTCTGCGAACTTGTACAACCTGGCAGATTGTGAATGTGTCAACCATGATTGACAAACCTTAGTTTAACATTCAGCAACCATCATTGAAGAGCCATTGTTAACCATTACGCCAACCAGAATTTCTGGCTCTGCTTTTACCACATTGGTGGTCTTCCTTTCGCACCCTTTAACCCACCACCACCACCCCCACATCCCCCCCACCCCCCACACATGCCCCACCCCCCACCCCCCCAAAAAACAAAAACGGATCCCTGAAGAAAAGCATTCCGGATTCGAGTTTTGCCAACTATTCGCCCTTGAAACCCCTCAGAGGTCGGAAACGGCTTCGTTTGCGTCCTTCAGGATTTTCCAGAAGGGCAATCGCTGTTTGGGCTCTCAACACAGGAACATACTGTGGACAAACGAAATCCTGCATCACTGCCTAAGAAACCCTGCAAAGATTATTCCCCTGCAAATGCCAACAAACAATGGCTTCTCATGGCTCCATAGTGGTGCGGGATTTCGGCAATCCACCGTATGAGCCATGTTCAAAACTCCTTATATGTCCTGTGGTCGTGGTTCCCTCGATAGGAATCATTCTAATGGTTCATAAGGATCCTTATGGGGCATGACCATCCCTGTTAACCCATAAAGGAACCTGTCTTTCATGGCACGTACGAGGTGTGGTTTCCCTTCGGCTTCTGAAGAACCCAAAGGTGTGCCGCCCCTTTGGAGCGAGGCCCTTCCTCACGGCAAATCCTCTCCCCCGCAAGTCGGACGGCAGCACGGAAGACGAGAAGAAAGACCGTGAGGCCTTGAAGGTGGGGGGGGGTGGGGTGGGGGTGGGGGGGGGGGTGGGGGGGTGGGGGGGGTGGGGGGTGGGGGGTGGGGGGGATATTTCCCGGGCGGAACATGTCAATGGAAGGGTCGGGTCGTCCTTTCTTTGAAACACGCCAAGCTCCTTCAATGCAAAAAGCCTAAACGACGTAGCACACCTACCACTGAGATCGGGACTGCTGAGCTGAGCTTCTCAGCTCCTTCAATGCAAAAGGGGGCTTGGGCCGGCTCCAGTTTGCTGGGCGTTCGTAAACCATAGACGTGACACGAATCCGCAGATGCCAGGGGCCCACTCGTTTCTCGCAAAGCCATCCATGTCCTGCCCACTGACGGGCAAAGATGTTCGGAAGGCAATCCGAAGGGACTACAAGGCTCCAAGAGACTTTGCGCAGACGCAACTTCTGACTGGGACCAAAAGCGGCCAACCTCGGAAGGTGTGAATGGGTCAGACTGAAGTCCCAAAACCTCCAGGAGTACGAGTCCTCAGGGGAAGCATGGCTTGCGTCCCCGTCCTTCACGGTGTTTCAGGGAACCCAAAAAAGGCTCAACGAATTTCTTGGAAGGCTCCGTGGCGCAAAGGCCCAATGGGGTATTGAAGCCTTTCACATCCAGCGTAAGGACCCGGGAGAAGCTTGGAATGGGCTTCACCAAGATGGGGCCCACCGATTCTTCTGGATGTTGAACTTGCAGGTGCTTGAGCGGCATTTGGGGAAGAGAGAGATGCTAAAGCAAGGGCCGGAGGCAAGCCTCTACCCTTTGCTTTCAGTTCTTTTGTGCCCACCAGACACCAGAAGTGGAGGGGGCGAATTTCTGGAAAGGCTCAAATTTGGCGGTGGGGCCACTTGTTTGGACTTGAGGGTCCCAGACCTAGGCCTTTCGCGTTAGCTCAAAACGTGAGAAAGGACTGTGAAAAGACGCATCCAGCACGGATTTCTATAGCTGGCCATGACACGTCACTATCCAAGAAGGCAGGACGTAGAAACTCCCGAACTTGCATGAGAAGCAAATGAACAGCGTCTTGACATCCAGTTCACCTTATCCCCAGGTGCTTTGGGTTGGAGATAAAGGGGCTGGTAAAGTGGCTGGCCCCTGGACTCACGCAACCACGGCCTCGGGGGGTTCATATCTCCGATCCAAATTACTCAAGGATTACCTGACAAGTCCCCCAACATGCGGCTGCCCTTTTCAGATTGATTGAAAGGGACACCAAAAGGAGAACCACAAAGCTTAACCTTTGGGTATGTGTCAAAGTAGCGGCTTTCGTGTTGGGTGTCCTCAAAAATATGGCGTACCCTCAAAAAACACACACAAATAGATATGGGCTCCCGACTGCCAAGCATCGACAGGCCTGTCCGGCGCTCACTCCCGAGGGGCGCCCGAATTCTCTTCATGTGAGTAAACCAATGCAAAGAACTGCAAAGGCGGCGCACCGAATTCTGGCGATCGACCCTTACTCACCTTCATCTACCCGGGTTTTGGTTGTTGCTCATGTGGAAGGAATGACATTTCACCCAAAGGGGCCGGGGGGGGGGGGATGGACAGAGAAAAGGGCGCCCTCATAAAGCGCACGCGCATTTGAGTGTTGCGGCTCCGTCAATCAGGATCCCGATGGTGGCGAAAACTCCCGTTGTGAAAGGATTGCTGGGCAACCATTGACCCCAAGTAACCTGGAATCAAATCACCATGGAACGCGTGCGAGGACCCAACCGGTCGCTCCCTGATTTGGCCTTAGATTGCGAAGCCATTGCAACCGAGTACATTTCAGCTGGATGCAACCCCTTGAAAGGCCAAGTAAGAATCATTGGCCAGTCAGTGAAAGGCCTGCAAAGGAAACAAGAGGGCGGAAATCTCTCCCAAATCCCAAACTTCCCTTACAGGCACACAGAGCCAACAAGGCAAAACACAAAAACAATGCTCGAAGAGTAGAAAACAAAAGCAAAAGAAACGGGGTCTTGGGACCTCGCTCATATGCGTGTCATGCCCATGAAAAATGGGCCAGGATGGTCCTTTCGCCACCTTTTCTGGGCCCAGTTTCCCATACCTCCAAGAGTGAACCCACACTTAGGTGGGTCCAATAACCAATCAGGTCATTTTAAAAAAACGAAAATATGTGGGACCATAGCACCAAACATGAGTCCAATAAGGTCATTTAAAAAAATCGAAAATATCCCTCCTTTCTACCACTTCCCTCAGGGCAAAGGCAAAACCCCCTGTCTTTTGACCCATATCCCGATCCGGGCTTCGAGCTTAGCTTACGCTTCGGCAGCCCGGCGACACGGGGGTGAAACGGTCGGACCGGGAACCTTCGTCGAGAAGTCGAGCCAAGCAACTTGCGATGGACAAATCGCGGGGCAAAGGCCGGGAAAAATATGATGTTCATCGCTCAGCTCACGCTTACTCTCCGAACCTGAATTCCAAGGGGCCCTTCAATAGTTGACTCTGAAGGACACTCGCATGGCAGCTTTACAAGACTTCAATCATGCTTGAACTTCAAACTGTGTTAAACCGTTGCAATTGACCACGCCGCGGTTCGAGAATCGATCTGGGTGAATTATAATAAGTCACCAAATAATGTCTCCCTTTGAAAGGATCCTCACAGGGCGAAGCGGACACACACTCGCACACACACACACACACACACAGGGCGAAGCGGACACACACTCGCACACACACACACACACACACACACACACACACACACACACACACACACACACACACACACACACACACACACACACACACACACACGCGGAGATGTCGCAAAGAACTTGCCCATCGAAATCTGCTTGGAGGGTTTTGCAACTTGCACGTGGCCCCCCGTTGTCAACCTCTCTGCCCACATCAATTAATGTTGCCCATGTTCACGAATTGTTTTGTGGGCGTGAATTTTAACACCCTTTGGTGGACATTTTTTTAGGCGGGATTCATGTCCACCGACCACTCTTTTGAAGAGTTCCCTATTGAATTTCGTAGCCTTTTGGTCGAAGCTGATCTTCCGGGTCACTGAGTTCCTTTCGAAGCAGTCAAGATTGCAGATAGGTTTCATCGATGCCCCAAAATCGGAGTCCAAAGAGTTGGAAAAACTGGGGGGAGGGAGGGCTTGAAGAGTCCCACATCTTAGGGCTCTCGACAACATGCCACCGTCGAATTCATAGCCACCGGCCGACTGCGACCGATTCAATCTCAACCCATCCGGCCGCTGGTGGAGCAGTCGATCCGCATGGTGTCGTAGTGCCGCTGCCTTAGAGGGAGTGTGGCTCCCCAACTGAAAAGCTTTTGGAGACGTATCAAAAGAAACCTTAGACCAATTGACGGGAAGAGTCCGGAACAGAAGAATGCCTTGAGACCACATCCAGGCACTTGAGATGGAAACATGAAACACTGCCTGGCGTTCAGTTTGTCCCCTGCTCTTGTCTGAAAATGAGGATCCAAATCCTTCCAAATTGCTGGCGTCCCAAAAGGATTCCCCTGACACCAAGATAAACAGGGTCCCCTAAAACAACCACACACAAAATCGATTTCACACAATATGAAAAAGAATCAAACAGAAACCGGCCGAATCCATTCCGATGTGTGTGCAACCATAGGCGTTTCATTGTTTTGCTTCAAATAGATAAGCTCCAGGTGCATCACTCCAGCCCTGCCCAACTCGTCCAAACCCAGGATTGGCTGCAGGCACGCATAGGGGGCTCAACTTGACTTTCCAACCAGAAAGGCAGGTTTAGTGGAAAACCCTATCGACTGGAAAATGATGTCCCGCAGGCTGACCCCGTAACATCAAAGAAATACAGGGAATGGTCTAGATTGGCCCCCTACCATGTGATAAAATGTCAAGCGCCAGCAGCAAGCAGCAAGCGAAAGAAAGGAGGCGGGGAGAGATGAAATGATGAGATGCCAAAGTGGGACTTGTGTAATGTAAAAGACTGGCCTTCAACACATGGGCCCGTAACTTAGTTTTTCTGTTTAGGGCGGGGTCCCCCATTCTGAGTGTTTGCACCCCGAAAACAGGGCCCCGCAAAGGCAGGCAACTCCTCGGCGATTTGGGTGGGGACAATAGAAATCCTCTTGGACCTGGTTTAGGAAATGCCAAAGTACTGTGTGACATGTTGGGTCAACAGAGGGGAGTTCCCAAGCATGCGGCGTGAAAATATATGCTAGTTTGAATAAGCTTTACACTATTGGTGTAATCTTGCACATTGCAACAGAGGATGTTGTAATACAACAGCCACACTCCCTCGCACAACGTTCCTCAAGGATCAAACCGAATTCCGTCTAGATTGACTAACGGCAACTGGTGTATCAACGAGCAGCATTCCTGGGATGTTGCATATGAACTTTCTCCAAGTCGAAACAAAGGCGCCCCAGTGATGGCCGAACAGCCTTCTCCAAGGTGCTACCCTCAAAAAAAGAACGACACACCCAAAAAGGCATCCGTATCAGAGCAGAGCCGCGTATAGTAAAGGAAGACCAGAAAGAGCAGGTACATGATCTGGCACGTGGCACGGCCCTTCCCAGTCAAAGCCTGTATGAGCAACAAGTTGGGGAAAGCGGAGGGCACTATCCTTCCATGTTGGCTTGGTCGTCTCGTTACCCACGTCAAGGGACTTGTGGCCCCTACGTTCACCCCGGTGTATGCCATGGAGCCTAAATGGAGGTGGACCGTTTGGTGCACCCCAAACACAAAAGATTCATCTCCCTCTTGGCAAGCGGGCCTAGGCACTGCCATGTTGGAGCGGGAAGCCATTCGGCAATTGTCCAGGTCGTTTGAGTGATGGGGTTGGGGACTTTGTGAACCTCAGACAACCGCGGAAGAGGACCTTCATGGCATCGAGCCTTGAAAGCTTGCCGGATCCAGTGTTTTCTGTAGGTAGCCACAAAAAGCCTCCATATGTAAAATCTTAGAGGTAAATATAATCCCGCCTTGTTGGGAGCCCACTTTGAAAGGCCCAAGCCCTTCGTAACCCAAGAAGACCTTCGGGTTTACTTCCAACAGACCCAGGCCTGGACTCCATGCTTTTGAAACCTACGTGCGTGTGTGCTTTTGGTTGGACCCCCCCCAAAATGACAAATGGCGGCCTTTCCGTTTGTCTGTCGTTTAAAGCCCTCCCCCAAGCAAGAAGTACCAACTCCACACCCAAAAACAATCCGCCGAGCCGCCCCTTTGGTGCCCATCACATGGCCACAAAGCCCCGTCCGTCCGAAATTCCGATCCGAGGCGCGGAGCTCAACATGATGTGGCGGTTGATGCCACCCCACCAGAAGAAGAGCCTCGGTGTGGCGCTTGCGCAAGCGGCGCGAGCGGAAAATTAGGCGGCCCGGCGCACATGTGCGGCGCAGGCCGGCTACACCGGTGTGACCGTTGGTTTTGGCGAGGTGCTTTTCGTTTTTGATTATTTATTTATTCTTGTTCTTGTGTTTTTTTTTGTTTTTCTTCCTGGGTTTAAAGGGGGCTCCCAGGGCCGCTGAAGACATGAAACGAAAGGCGTGGGTGTGCGTTTGTCCCGTGTTTCTTTGGGGGGGACCCAGCTGAAAGCGACATGAACAGAGACTTGAAACCGCAAGCCACTGGAAAACTAGGACGCTGGAAAAACCGCACAGGGAAACCACAATTGAAAACCGCGAGGGACCAGTGGAAACCTCTTGTTTCAGCCACGTCATATATCGGGGATCCTATGCAACAAAGGCGGGATCTAACTGGGTCGAAGACTTGGAAAAACGAACAAAACATGTCGTGGATACAGCCAGGGTTGTGAGGAACTAACTTATCCCATGAACAAATGCAAGCTGATGGCCAACATCCCAAAAATGTAGCCTACTCATCCAAGTGCATGCAAGACTGGGAAGGCAAAACAAGTTGTGACCTGCTTGCCCATGTGTCCAACTCTTCTTGGGCAGGGTTTGGAAAATCACCCTTGGTGGTTCCAAAATGGGCAACCATTCCCATGACGACTTCACTTTCAACAAAAATATCCCTCGGTATAAAAAGTGGTCTCACTTCCTGAGAGGATGGGCCAACAAAAAACTAAACTTGTTGCTTCTCGTTTAAATGGTCTTCCCAAGTTTAAAGTCTGGAAATTCAGGGAGTGAGTGGTTCTAAAACCCAACTTCCCACCACGTCTTGGGAATACGTTTAAACATCAAGCCAGAAAACAGGGAAGCTCCGTTTCTCAGGGAGAACCACGATGAAGCAGAACCCTCAGGCAGGGGAAACATTGGGCACCCGTCACACCCACCCCCACCCACCCCGCTTCGATGGGAAATTGGGTGGCCATACATGTCCCTGCCCCCCCCCCCCCCCGCCGCCAAACTGGAGATAGACTACCATGCACAGTCTGTTGCTCATTGTGTCTCACACACACACAACACACAACACAACACAACACAACACAACACAACACAACACAACACAACACAACACAACACACACACACACACACACACACACAATGGTTGACTTCTCTGCAACTAGGGCTCCCCATGTTTACCCCTTCAACATCAGTACACTTACCAAAAGCTCACGTTAAATGTGCCCAAAAGGTGATTTGTGTTTAAAAACAAAGGGATGTGTCTCAAATTTAGGGACCCGAAAAATTGTGGCCTAATCCCGTGCTCAGAGTCAGACTTCTAGCCGTAGGCCAAAAACCCTCTAAGCGCTGTCAATTGGTCCGAGAGGCGTCTGCCATGCTCCCTTGGTGTAGCGGATCATGGCGCGAAGCGCTTCGCGGCTTCGCGGCTGCGCGGCTGCGCGAAGCAAACGCACACCCGCGGGGTAAGGGGGGGTTCCGCGGGTCGCGGAAACGGGTGGAAACGACTGGCTGTCCGATTGGCCTTGTTTTGGGGGAGACAGGCGTCGTCCTTTGGCATGAAAATTGTCAAAGGGTACTTTCCTTGATACCACAAATGTGGCCATTTCTCCAATCCAGTTTTTGATAAAGGGACCTCGACCCATGTTGTTTTTTCCTTTCCGGGCGCCTCTCGAAAGGACCTTTGGGACCTGAAACCCGAAACCTGGCGGGGGCGTGCGAGCTTTTGCAGGGCCAAGCTGCTGTGGGGTGGTTGGTTCCCGAAACCTCCAAGAGACTGAGTTGCTGCGCCTCCCAAAAAGGAACCTTGAGCAAATCCTGCGGTCGGCCAGAGGCCCAGCGGCCAAGGTGGTGAACGACGAAACCAAGACGTGGTTGCTGTTTGCTTCGGCTTTCCCTGGAGGCCGAACAAGGTAACCCCACAGAAAACACATCCATGCCGAGGCACTGAGATGGTGCTCCACCCCACCCCCTGTGCGGGGCTTGTGAATGTCGGGCTCAAAATGCGACTCAGAAAAGGCTTGACAGCTCTGCGCTTTCCGTTGAAAAGCGAGTCCAACAAAAGCGGGGGTGTGGAGGCGCCGCGCGCGGCGCGTGCACACGCACGCACGCGCGCGCGAAACATGGGGAATATTTTGAGCGCGCGCGCACCCGAAGATTGCATTCCGCAACATCATTTCGGCTTTTGGTTTCAACAAGGCATTGTCAGGTGAGACGTGGCCGGCTGCTTTGTTGCTTCTTTTCGGGCGGGCCGGCCACCGTCGTTGCAAACAGGCCGGTTGCGGAGATCATGGCCGCGCCGTGTTGGAGTGGACACGCGCTCCCGTTGCCGTCACGCCGACTTGAGCCCGGGAACGCGCTAGTTGAAAAATGAACATCAACCAACTTTGACATGGTTCGAAACAAGCTGAAGGCATGCCTGGACGCGATCAAATTTAGCGTAGCCTAGCTATCACAACCACTGCTGCACAATACAGCTATGCAGAAATATTGCTCGCACGAAGTCCTGGTCCAGAGCTGGGCAGTTAGACATGACACTACCCACCCCCACAACACCCAACAAACATTGTGGGAATACCTCACTCACGTCAAGCTACAACTTTTCGATTCTTAGCAAATAAAGAATCTGCCAAAGCATTTTGAAAGGCCCGAAGAAAAGGGCTTTCGGGCCCTTTGACGTCGATTCGCTCAGCCCCAACCCTCATTGGCTTAGAAAAGAGCCCAAACTACGCATTGCAAACCTTTTGAGCTCAAAAGGGTGGATGTGGGAGCAATTGCTTCTCCATTGGACAAGCCTCAACCCAAGCTGCGACGAAAATCGCTCCCCCCCCCCCAGCCGAAGCAGGAAAAAACATGATAGGCCTACCCTTTATCTGGTGGCCGATTTTTTGACCACAGAAGATTGCCGAAAACCCAACCTCCTCCCCTCCTTTTTCGCACCTTTTCAACAGCGTCGGATCCTTTCAAATCGCCAACCAGCATTTGATTTCTTGCTGGTTCTCAGCAAGAAATGCATTGGAATGACCCCAACAAACACCATCCCTATGGTTTCCTTTCAGGGACTCCCCCTTCCGGTTCAACCTGGAAGGTCATTCCCTCGAACTAACGGATCCAGAACCCATTGACTCAGATCAGAGTCATTCGCATCTACAAAAGTTTACATTGCTTCTTGACATTTGTTCTATCCATATATATATATACACATAATGCTATAATATATATATAATATATATATATATATATATAATATATATATATATATGTATGCATTTATACATGGGTTTCTATGAACCCCCATGCCAAGTTCATAGGCTCAGATCCTCCACCACCACCTCCAACGCTTCCGCCTCCGCGAGGCGCGGCTCCAGGGCCTCGCGCGAGTGCAAGTTCTTTGGGCGCGGCTCGGGTCCCGGGGCTCTGGGCCCCGCTGGCTGTAGCTTGGGATCCTTCGCTAAGAGATACCCGGGGTCCTCAGCGAATCGTGCCATTCTCAAAGAAAAAAAATGATCCTTCTCTTGCGAAAGCTGGGAAAATAGGTGGTTTCTAAGCTGAGAGATAGATGGGCGAAGAGAATGGGGAATCAAAAAACTAGAGATGTGGTGGAAATTTGGAGCTTGGAATTTCGGAGCCGTGCCCGGAACAAATGGACCAGAACTGAATAAGAGTTCGCCGGGGCTGGTCCCCTTTGGGATCACCCAAATGGCAACAGGAAACGTCTCCTTTTTAACTCCCTGATGTTTCGCGGACAGTCTTTCCCCCAACCCCCCGCCCCCCCAAATGTGCTGCTTTCGAAGCGCCCAAGATTTGTGTGGCTGCACAGTTCCCCCGTTCTTTATGGAGCAACACTCCCCTGTGATTCGTTTTGAAGGGAAACCAAAACGGCAGCCTGGACATTTGGGGGTGGCACAAACCCATGCCTCAGAGCTCGTTGAGTCGGGCTCGATTTTCTGGGTGCGAGTGAGCGATTAGCTGAAGGATTCATCCCAGCCATACCGAAGGGGGGGTGGTCCCCCTTCCGAACGAGTGAATCGCTTGGCCAAGACATGTCTCTCCTTTTATATTTGTAAAATGGTCCAAGTCCAGGAAGGAAGTGAGCCCTGTTAATGGCCTCTCCGCCTGAACTCGAAGACTTGGCTCGCGCTTGACGGGCTCAAGAGGCTCGGCTCAAAGGTTGGTTTTGCGAGCCTGGCCCAATATCTGTGACCGCCCTTAGCCTTCCATAAAGCAACACCAAACCACACACACAGCCCAAATTAATTGACAACTCACCCATAATCTTCGCCTTTAAGTGTCAGACCTCCCAATATTTTCCCAAGCATCGCCCAAGGAGACTTCTGCGACCAAAAGGTGATCTTTAACTCAACCTAAGGGAGCAACATGGGTTCTCAAGATAGGCACGCCCCTAAAGCATCTCCTTGTGGTGTCCCTTTTAAATTCCAACCTAAAAGCAGGAAGCTAGTATGAGGGCAACCTTCAAATACCA
>CAUJNA010001914.1:0-32500 GCA_963377175.1 Effrenium voratum | reverse complement strand
TACATACATTACATACATACATACATACATACATACATACATACATACATACATACATACATACATACATACATACATACATTACATACATACATACATACATACATACATACATACATACATACATACATTATACATACATACATACATACATACATACATACATACATACATACATACATACATACATACATACATACATACATACATACATACATACATTACATACATACATACATGCATTACATTACATTACATTACATTACATTACATTACATTACATTACATTACACACATTACATTACATTACATTACATTACATTACATTACATTACATTACATTACATTACATTACATTACATTACATTACATTACATTACATACGTATTACACGTATTACATACATACATTACATACATACATACATACATACATACATACATACATTATGTACATACATACATTATGTACATACATACATACATACATACATACATACATACATACATACATACATACATTACATACATACATACATACATTACATTACATTACATTACATTACATACATACATACATACATACATACATTACATACATACATACATACATACATACATACATACATACATACATACATACATACATTTGCATTACATACATTACATACATACACATACATACATACATACATACACTACATACATACATACATTACATTACATTACATTACATTACATTGCATTGCATTGCATTGCATTACATTACATTACATTACATTACATGACATACATACATACATACATTACATTACATTGCATTGCATTGCATTGCATTACATTACATTACATTACATTGCATTACATACTCATACATTACATTACATTACAATACATCACATCACATCACATCACATTACATTACATACATACATGCATATATACAAATATATACACAACAGGGGCACATGGTTGCTTTGACCCCCCTCCCAGCCCCTGGCATTTCGCACCGTCTCGCGTGCTTTTGCGAACCCCTCGGCGCGCGCCTGGGTGCCTCATCTGGCAGCAGGCCACCAAAAAGGGCAGCGCCAGCGCGAAGCGCGCCAGCCACACGAGATGCAGCCCGAAGCCAGCAGCCGCGGCCGCCAGGCCTATGGCCGCAGCCCAAAGTCGGTGGTTGATCCATGGTGATAGGTAACTTCTCCCATATAGTGGGCTATGTGGTTGATCCATCCGTGAAAGGCCCCCAGTTGTGAAAGGGTTCACTGGCCAACTGGCGGTTACATAGCAACATGAGTCATGATCAAAACCCGGTATTAAAATGGTCGACCCAGAACCGTGCTTCAAGAATTAAGAAGCCGACCGCAGCTAATTATGGTTGGGGTTGGCCCTTAGTAACCTTCATCAATCCCCGGGTTTTGATTGTGGCTCAGCTTGGCATGCCCCGTGGGTGGGTGGTGTGGTTGGGTGGATGTCATGAAAAAGCTGGGGTTCAGCTGGGTAGGTGTCATGATGACTGTAGCCTCCGATGAATTGCGGGTGGTGTTTGGTGTTTTCGTGTAAAACCACCCAACAAGCGATTAGGGAACGACTTTCTTCCCCACCTCAACGATGTCCACTAAAGGGACCTCAATTTAGATCCATACCCATTTGGTCTTGATTTTAATAAGGAAGCCTGTGATGGCCACCATGAATTTCTGTCCGCACTGCACTTTGATAGGGTTCCCCATTAAAATAGATGCGACTGTCTGCGTCCCTTTTCTTGCGGGAACCTCTCTTTGGGTTGGGTTAGGGAAACCCAAGAAACCAACCCTTGGGCACCTGGATCAGACTCTCACAGTCGCTTTCCGCAAAAGCACATCTTGTTTGGTCGATGGGTTTGGGTTGGCGGTCTGGGGGTTAGGGGTGTTCCCATTCTACAGTAAAGGGCTCAAATCCTCGCAGGTATGCTTTGGGCAATCGTTAAAAATATTGCGATTTGGGCCCCAAGCAGCACTAGCTTCGGTCAGACCTTTTTGAAACCCCTGGCTCGGGTTTTGCTCGCAGGGGTTCAGAGGCCTTGTTTTTGCTCGCCGCACCGTTGAACCGAAGTAATCATTTTCGTGGTTTCGCGGAGCCGCTTGCTCTGTTTACTGCCCAAAACTGATCACCTTGTTGTTTCTGCGGCTCTGCAGCTCTTTTTCCACCAAAAGCCGGCCAATTGCAACAAGGCCCTGGATGTCCGCCCTGTTCGGCAAGGCGAATCGGAAAAACCTTGATGGGGTTAGCTTTCGTAGGCCATCTGGCGCAATTGGGGGGGTCGCTTCTTACACTTGTCGGAAGTGAGTTGATTTGAGTTGTTTCAACCTGCTCGTCAGCGTCATGACGCAAAAGTGCCAAGGTCCTGAGGTCCGCGATTTTGTAACAATAGTTGATGTGAGCTCGCTTTTGCCGCTTGTTCCTGGCTCTAGCAATGTTGATCATAATTTTGGGCGGCCCTGCCGCGCTATTTTCCGCTCGCCAGAGCGGACTCCTTTTTCGCGAATGTCCATGAACAGGGAAGCAAAGCATAAGTTTGTTTGACAACTTGCCAAAGTCCGAAACAAACAAGGCACTCAGCTACACGCTCCTGATATACACCCGTGCGCCCGAGCCCGGCATAGTTTCCCCTCACCTTAGTGAGGCCTCAGTAAACCTCACGAAGGATTCTTCGGGGTGTAGGGCGACCAAGAAAGACACGCCGGACCTCGGAAGGACCCACACGAACAGCTCGGAAGCCATCGACTCGGCTTCCGAGGCGCATAAGAAGCAGCAGCATTGCAGGTCATTGACCTGGAGACAGTCTGGTCTCATTCACACCCGCCTGGAGCTCCAACCAGGAACAAGAACACGTGAGCCTATTTGAGGCAGGGGATACCGAACCCAAGTGGCAAGCAACTCTGATCACAGCCACAGAATCGCAACATATAATAATAGATGAAAGTGGTTTATTTGCCCAGGGTTACCAACCACTTCCCTGCTGCACCCTGCCTGCTTAAGGTGTTGTTTCGTAGGGGATCGAGACCAATGCTTAGCGTAAGGATATCCTCAGCATGCCGTCCGTTGTCGCATGCCGTCAGCAACCGCGCAGGGGGAACCGCGGATTTCTAGAAACACCCGCTTGATTTGTAGTGGGGGGGGTTCATCATTTGTAGTAAAACCACCCCCCTCTGAATCCGCCAGGTGGATTCATCCGGGGTGGTCAACATTAATCACCGCATCGCCCCGCGAGTTGCAAGAAAATACGAATGGGAACAGAATCCAAAGGCAGAAAACAAATCACCCATATGTGGCAAGGGGATCGTCCCCTCACTTACCCGGGGGTTTGGGTGGCTCATAGTCGCAAAGTAACCACACACACACACACACAAAAAAAAAAAAAAAAAAAACATTGTGATCATGTCATGACCTAATTCAGACTTGAAGTACCTTACTTGAGCCGAATGCTCTATTTGTTTAGGCCCAACGGTCGGTGTCGAATCCATCCAATCCATTGGTTCTCCCGCTGGCCCGCTGGCCCGCTCCCGGCCTGGCGCTGGGTGTAGGGCTGCAGGGTCCCCACCATGACGCCCACCACCAGCGCGATGCCCACCGAGAAGCCCACGGATTCCAGCGAGGCGGCCTCGATCTTCCGGCGCGATCGGGCCAGACGGGCTGGAGGGGGGAGGAGTAAGAAAACCCAAGGGATGTTCGGCAAGGTGTTAACCCCAAAATGGATAGCCTCAAAAGGACCTTGAGGCTTCAGGTTCAGGCAGGTTTGAGTTTAGGTTCAGTTTGGGGCTTCGAGACAGACAGAGAGAGAGAGAGAGAGGGGTCTGTCTTTTTGAGGGTACCCCTTCTTTTGCGGTTTCAAACAAAAACAAATAGGCAAACCACAAATTTTGGGGGGTCCCAATCTAAAAAACGACACGCCCAAATGTGAGCCACGAAAAGCGCATGAGATACGAATCCAGACCATCTCTCTTGCAGTGAAGGACACCTTTGGATCCTGAGAGGCCAACCGGCCGGCTTTGGGGTTCGACTGCCTTCAGACCTCAAGGGAACTTGATTTCCACAGGTAACTCCATCAAAATGTCGGCCATCGGCATGTTACCCGTAGGAATCCTTACTATGTCTGGCTACTATCCCGGAAATTTCACGACCAGCCCTGGCAATGACAAGACACGTTGGAAGTCGGTAACTACCTGCGAAGGTTCCTGAAAATCCTGCAAAATCAGGAAACCCATGAAACCAGGCGGTTTCAAAGCTCATATTCCTTGTACAACGTTCGAACCACACCTGGAGCAGGACATGAGGGGTTGGCTGATTCTCCGAAAGGAGCCTTCGGAAGGTGTTGTCAGTGGTCATAGGGATGGGAATCTTCGTCTCCCGGCAAGTTGGCCGAATCTTCCACTCGCGTCTTCCAAGCTATCTAGCGACCCTGGGACGGCTAAAAACCACACGTTGTTCACGAAAGTGTTCCTCCAGTGCACAGTTTGGAGTACCAAACAAAAAAGAGCAGGTGGATCCCAAGAGTGCTCTTTGCAGCAAGTCACGGCCACGTTTTCTTGGGGCCGAAAAAAGAGACGTCCATGTCCTTTTGAGTTGGGGCCCTTTGCTTTTGCGGGAAGGTTCATTGCCTTACCGAAAGAGTCCCAAGCCCTGCCTGAGACAATGCCCAAGAAATCCCAACCAACCAGGCAAGCAAGCAAGCAACCAACCAACCAACAAACCAACCAACTAGCACCCACCCAGCCAACCAACCGACCAGCTAGGGCACTCCAGACCCAGACTTTAGGGCCTAGGAAGGGAATCCCAGGGCTATGGCTCAACAAGAAAGAGTTTCCCGATTCGGGACCAAAGGCTGCCTTTGATATTCCCTTTCAACCCTCACGTTTATCAACACATGACGTGTATGGAGAGAGTATCACTTTCATACAAAAAACCCTCCCACCAATTAACATATCGCCTAATAGGGGCGTGTTCCTTTTAAACGGACCCCCTGTCAGGTTCCACGTTGATTGGTGGGAGGATATATTTACTTACTTATCTACATACGTATTCATTTGCACGTGGGCATTTCTCCCCGAATGCTCAGGCACCTCTCGACTCCCACTCAACGCCGGCCAGGGCGCAGAGACCAAAGCCACGGTGGCGAGTCGCATCATGATTTCCACCCAAACGTCCTGGCACCAGACCTCGGGCCGAATCAAGGCCTTCAAGGCGATGCATCTCGAATCCATCCGTGGCCAGTGTGTGGTTTCTCCTTCTCTTTTTTTTTGCGTTTGGGGGCAATTACACGGAAATCCGAAGACGGCTTGGGGGGGCCGAATCCCCCCTATTTCGACACCAAAAAGCACCAACGGTACCATGACAATCCTTCCCGCAAATGACGCTGATGGCTGCTTCCGAGCTGCGTACTTGGTGAGAAGGTTTTTCACGCCCGCCAGGATTCCTATGCTTCGCTCACGAAATCACACGGTCAAAGCTTAATGAAAGATCTAGCGCTTAGAATATGGAATACATATATATATATATATATGTGTACATATCATTTTTGGTAGGACCCCCCCCCCCCGCCCATGTATACATCTATGTATATATATATATAGATATATATATATATATATTATCCATCTGCTTCCTTCAAACTAACAAAAGCCTTCTGAAGGCAGATTCCTACAAGTGGGGATTTTTTTGTTGAGCAGCAAGTGTCTCCGGAAATGACCCCGACTTTGGTTGCTCTTGAGTCACTGTAACTTGCCCATGACATCTCCATGGATGAACCATGGACACGGCTTTCTGGGTCCACAATCAAACCTGGTATAAACATGTCCCACCCAAAACCTGTGGTACAAGAATCAAGAAGGGTATCCGGGCCTTGACAAGGGCCCATAGACCTTTGATTAGTATGAGGGGCTTAATAGTTGGTTACATGAACTTGTTTGTCTTGCCATAAATCCATTTGGCTTTACATCCCACCCAATCCAAATTATCCAGACCCTTGTAACTGACTCAAACCCGATCATCCAAACTGTTTGCATACCAAAACCCCAAAATCAAAACCGGGTGTGCAATCCAAGCCCAACCACTGCCCAGGCTCGGTCAGAGCCTTCTACTTCCCTCAAAATGCAGCGCTCCATGAGCATCCTGGCGGCCGAGCTGTCAACAATATGGGTATGATTCAAATAGAGGGACCCCCAACACCACACCCAAACAAGGCACCCTGCCTCAAAACAACGCACCCCCGGCTACTGCTGTATGCTTCCTCCCACCAGAAAGAATCCTCTTTGAATGACCATTTCTGGGATAGGATCCCCAGGTCTGTGATAGAAGAGCAATTGGCAGTCATGATCAGCAAGCCGCTACATTGCTTCAGGCGGCTTAGTTCCCATCCCAGAAACTGTCCTTGGTGCGAGGTGCCATGTGGAAGGAAGATTACCTTATTAGGGAAAAAAGAAAACCATGGATTCAACTGGCCCGATGTCTGGGAAGTCTTCATTAAGAACCCTTTCCTTGGTCTAGGAGTTTTGATTGGGCAGCGCGGACATCGATCACCTGGATATTTGGCGTCAAAATAGGGGAACCCACAAAAAGGGTATCCTCAACAAACACACGCCCATGTCACCAACCATTTTTGAGACTGTGCTAAGTTGCAAGCATGACATTGTTCCCTGCACTTCCCTGACTTTGCCCTGTTCACCACACCCAGTGGCCCTGGAAAGGAACGGGATCCCTGGAAAGCGCGTTGATCAATTTCTGTGTTGAACCCACCAAACAAAAAGGGGCAAAGGGTGCCACTGAACAACTGGGACCAGTATGCTCGATTTTGGCATCGATTAATCCAGATCTTCACCCCTGCAAGTGAGGGGGAACAACAGTCCATGTCAAGGAAGTTGTTCTCTGATTCGCAATATTGACCCCTGAGGAATCCAACCACTCAAAAGGGGCCATGTGCCGTTGAGTGGTTTGGAATTCATCATCAACCGTCAGCATGATTGTCCTTTGTGTTGAATCCGAAGTTGGCATCAGCGAGTCACAATCGAAAGAGCGGCTGCTCCCAGGTTTGGTCACGACTGTCCCCTACTAAACTTCATTTCCCAGGTTTAAAGAAACAGAGAGAGAGAGAGAGAGAGAGGCAAGAGTCCTTATTTGTCTCACATCGAAACATCACCCTACCCAGAAACCGGTCCGTACAAGGTGTGCAACGCAGCATCCAAAAACCACTTGCGGTGTGGAGAAAACCACTTGCGGGGTGCAGTGGTGTGCAATCCCATGATACACAGATGTCTTTTTTGAGGGCAGGTACATGTATGATCAAAAGACCGCCTTACTTGAGCTTACCAGGGATGGCGACCATAAGGGTTTCTATTCAGGTAACCAGCACCATGGATAATTGGTGACCCTAAGTGTTCTACAAAAACTACCTTCCTTTCAAATGCTTACACTCTCGATCCTCAACCTGGACCCCCCTTTCTTAGAGCCCGCTTTTTGCCGGGCCCACCACATTCTGCCGGGGGGTTCCTTGAATCCGCCGCTTCCTTCGGACTGCAAGCACGTCGCGCTTCGCGTTTTGGCCTGGTGATGGCGCTGCAGCGCTGCGCGTCGGCGCTGCTCTGAATGGCCAGCATGTCGTTCAGCCGCCCCAAGGCCTCGGAAGCAGAGCGGGTCGGGTCGAACCCGAGGCTCAGGAGAGGAAGCAAGCAAAGGCTGACACAACACAATGCCCAAAAAACAAGCGGGTGTTTGTTAACATATATATATATATATATGTATACATATATATATATATGTATGTATGTGTATGTATATCATGTGTGTACATATATATATATACACACACATGTACATGTACATGTCATGTGTGTGTGTACATGTCTGTGTATGCATACCAATGTGTGTGTGTGTGTGTCTGTGAAGGTGGGGGTGGTCGTGTCAAGAGTTAAGACACCTGCAGCACCCACCCCTTGTTGGCTGATGTTCAACGTAAATCGTGATGACACCGGAGAAAAAGCTGCAAACGGACATTTGACGGAATCCAACAGATTGAAGACGCGTCCACCAAGAAAGCGGCTCCAACGTTGGCCTCACGTACCCTGCTTCCCTCTGAAAAAATTCACCTGGCCTATATCCTTGCGGGGACTGGGGTACCCTGCGAGAGTACTGAGCTGATAGGATGTAAAGGGAATTCACAAGAAGCCAATGGATACTTCGGCTTTGGTTGATTCCGTGGGGAAACGAAAGGAGTCCCTGATCTTGAGGGACGCCAATCATTGTGGCCGTCCCTGATTTTGCTGGGCGGTCCAAAATGGTTTGGGATGGAACCCGATATGGGGATGTGTTTCAAGCAGTTTGGGGGCACTCGACTGTTGAGGGGTCAAACCTAAATTCTAGGGTTCAACCCCCATTAAAAGAAAGGTTGACCCAATTTGGATGATGACAACCCTTAGGAAAACAATGGTGGTTGTATGACCCCCCATTGTTTTAATGGCGGTTTGAACCCCAGGGTTCACCAGGGACAATGCACGATTGGTACAGAAATGGCGATTCTGGCAAGAGAGGGTCGAAAAGATGCAAGACCACGATGTCCAAAAGATCCGCCACAAATTGAATCAATCATACAGGCTTCCAGGGTGATTTCTATGCAACGTTCAGAATCATGGTCAGACATGGGACGAAACAGTGCAAACTAAGCGTGCAGACACAAACATGTAAAGAGGAGCCAGGACTCGAGCAAGTGTGTGTGTGTGTGTGTGTTCCTTGCTGGGGCCTTGCTTGAGGCTGGGTACATGTTTTTAGGTTGGGTTTCAGGTTGACTAGGAATACATTTTGGGCATGCCCCACCCCCCACCCCCCAACAGCATGCCCCACACGATGAGGATGTGCGTGTGGGTGTGGTGTATGTTTTGTTGTTGAGTTTTCTTTTTATCCTGAGGATATCATGTTCACCTTGGTCGATAAGGAAACCGGCTCGGACCCCCGTTATTTTGACGGGCCATACCCATCATTCTGCCATCGGGCATTGCCTTTGAGCTCAAAGGGACTCCAGTCCACAAACATGGCACCCAGGGATCCCTTTGAAAGGAAAATGGTCCAAACCAGGACCCATTGTGAGGTTCCAATGTTTGTGGAGGGCACCCGCCCAAAGAGTTGCAACAAAAGCCCTCAAGTATGTCCTAGCCTCCAACGGGGTTTTGCGGGGACGGCCATGAGGCCTGCCCCAGGCAATGTCCTTCTAACCTACCGCAACCCACGTAAGCCGCTTTCTGCAAATAAGACTCAGGAATATTTGGTGAACCAATAAGAACTCTTACAGAAATGGGGCCACCACTGCTGAGCCTCGAATCGAAGACTTCAGGACCAAGAACTGTTGAACACTTGAAATAGAGGCTGAATTATTACACATGAATGTCCCATGAGGCGGTTTGGTTCAGTACCCGGATGTGAAGGGCCTTCTATGGCGAAATGGAGGAAAGCCAAAAAGGGGAGGGGACATTCCAAATCAAGACCAATCCAGGGTGATCTGTCCCTAAACAAAGGGTTCATGAACGGGAGTAAACATGTCGCCATGGTTGGCAAAAAGAAAAAAACTAGCAACCAGTGATTCATTGATGAGTAGATCCAACTGAAAACGCAAAGTGAAACATTCACAAGTAGATTCAACGAGCAACTGCTAGTAATCATTTTACGCTTCTTCACTAGCAACCCGCTCGTTAACCCATGTCCAATCAGACTGCAAATCCAACCTGCGACCACAAAGAATGTCTTTGCCCTCCTCGATCCTAGCAGAGCTACCCTCGGTTCCAAGGAGCAACCCAAAGTGATTCATAGTCGCCACCCAAACTTACAACTGACGGTGATTGGGGCTTCTCTTTTTGCGCAAACCCTGTTTGGTTTTAAGAGGAAAGTAGAAGGAAAACCCCAATTTTTAGTGTCCACTAAAAAAAAGACACCCCCCTTCATCCACCTCTTCACGCCATCCTTTCCCATCCGTTGATCCCATCAGCCACGGATCGGCTACCCGCCCAGAGCCGTGCACAGGGCCTGTAGACCTGGTGACCTCCACCCTTTTTTTCCAGAAGGGGTGCTCCCTGCGAAGCTCAGAAAACACTGGGAATACACCATGGTTTCGGCACATGCACTCTTATCTTTTTGGGGGGGTGGGAGGGCAAGTGGCGCCAGCGGCTGGGCCGCACTGGTTGGGATGGAAATCCAACGCATCTCTCAAAGTGAGCTTTTTGAAAGGGGCCGAAAGAGGGGCCTTGTGCTTGATCACTTGGGTTCCCATGTTTGGGAGAAGACAAGTAACTCACTCGCGTCTTGCGTCCGGGTCGCATCTTTGTTCAAGCGGGAACATTGGGTGACCTTGGTTTGAATGGTGAAGTTGGGTGGCTCGCGTCTCGCGTCCTCGTTGCTAACAACAGACTACTCCCCTTCAGACTACCATGGAACGCAGAAAACCATCCCTTTCAGAGGTAGCTCCTTTTGCGGGGGACACTTCTGCAGAACCTTCCCCTTGCTGCCAGCCGCATTGAGGGCAGGCTGGTCTTTGTCCAGCACCTCCAAAGTCCTCAGTTGAGACGATCCTCACAGCTCTCACATGCCACGCGAAGTCCTGTCGCCAGAGAACTGGTCCATGGACATGAAGTCCGTTGGGTTTTGTTCTTCATCGGTTGCTCCCCTTGCCTCCGAGGGTAGCCTGATTGGGACCCTGACGGGGGCCTCCAAATGAACCCCCAAAATCCCAGCCAGTGGTGCTCAGGGGTTCCAAGCGGTGGGTATTGGGAACGAACCGGAAGGGGAAACGAAAGCTGAACAACTGCTTTGTCCCTGCTTGGGGTGTCACTATTTCCACTTCCAAGAACATCCCAACATACGAAGTCGCCGACGCGCACTTTTCATCGAGGCGGGGTGTACCACTGGCGCATCTACCAGGTATCCACCGACGACCAGTGCCAGTGGCCATGGGAATGACGAGGGTGGCTCAAAGAAAACTTAGCACAACGAAGACCTGGAAGCATTTGGATTGAGCAAAGAAGCTCATTGTGTTTCCCAGTTTTGTCCAGGTACCAGGTTGAAACTCTAGACACCAAGGCTTGGGGTTTGCCCTACAGTGGGGGCATGCCTCAGGAGCTCTTCAAGGGTCAAAAGTGATAAAGTGTCCGCTGAGTTGGGTTGATTTGTGTGGGATCGAGCCTTGGACCCGTGAATTTGAAGGGACTTTGACATCCCACCTGGAGAAAAGTTGTGTTACCAAGCTTGATTTAACCACCTGTGTTTGGTTTCCCTTAGGAATTGGACCAAGACATGGTTGCTTAAATAGGTTTTGCCCAACACTCTCTACGTTGCGCCAAGGAGCATCCCGCCTTTCTGCATCTGCAGACGAATGTTGCCCCGGAACAAGACCTGCAAAGGGTCAAGACAAGCTTCCATTTGGTTGAGGCCCCGGGGAAAAAAAAGCAGTAGTGATACATTCCTTTTAAAACCAACAAGGGAAACAAAATGAAGGTATGTACAGGCAAAATACGCGGATGTCCACAGCGATCAACGGCAAAGCAGCTTGAGAGGTGCAATCGATTCCCCCAAGTTCTTGCGAGTTCCACAGAACATGGGCAAATGGAGGTGTTTTTGATGGTACAGTTTTCTGCTTTGGATGGTACAGTTTTCTGTTTTTGATGGTACAGCGTTCTGTTTTTTTATGCTACAGCTTTCTGTTTTTGATGGTACAGCTTTCTGTTTTTGATGGTACGGTTCTCTGTTTTTGATGGTAGTACAGTTTTCTGTTTTTGATGGTACAGCTTTCTGTTTTTTGATGGTACAGTTGTCTGTTTTTTGATGGTACAGTTTTCTGCTTTGGATGGTACAGTTTTCTGTTGTTGATGGTACAGCGTTCTGTCTTTTGATGATACAGTTTTCTCTGGTTGTTGATGGTACAGTTTTTTGCTTTGGATGGTACAGTTTTCTGCTTTTGATGGTACAGGTTTGTGTTTTTTGATGGTACCGTTTTCTGCTTTAGATGATACAGTTTTCTGGTTTTGATGGTACAGCGTTCTGTTTTTTGATGGTACAGTTTTCTGCTTTGGATGGTACCGATTTCTGCTTTGGATGGTACAGCGTTCTGTTTTGAGGGTACAGCGTTCTGTTTCTTGGTGGTACAGTTTTCTGCTTTGGATGGTACAGTTTTCTGTTTTTTCATGGTACAGCGCTCTGCTTTTTTGATGGTACAGTTTTCTGCTTTGGATGGTACAGCTTTCTGTCTTTGAAGGTGTTCTGTTTTTTGATGGTACTGCTTTCTGCTTTGGATGGTACAGTTTTCTGGTTTTGATGGTACAGCGTTCTGACTTTTGATGGTACAGTTTTCTGCATCCAAAGCAGAAAACTGTACCATCAAAAGTCAGAATGCTGTACCATCAAAAACAGAAAACTGTACCATCCAAAGCAGAAAGCTGTACCATCAAAAATCAGAACGCTGCACCATCAAAGACAAAAAGCTGTAACATCCAAAGCAGAAAACTGTACCATCAAAAAGCATATTGCTGTACCATCATAAAACGAACACTGTACAGTTTTCTGTTTTTGATGGTACAGCGTTCGTTTTTGATGGTACATCGTTCTGCTTTTTGATGGTACAGTTTTCTGCTTTGGATGGTACAGTTTTCCGTTTTTGATGGTACAGCGTTCTGTTTGTTGATGGTACAGTTTTCTGCTTTGCATGGTACAGTTTTCTGTTTTTGATGGTACAGCGTTCTGACTTTTGATGGTACAGTTTTCTGCTTTGGGTAGTACAGCTTTCTGTCTTTGACGGTACAGCGTTCTCATTTTTGATGGTACAGTTTTCTGCTTTGGATGGTACAGTTTTCTGTTTTTGATGGTACAGCGTTCTGTTTTTTGATGGTACAGTTGTCTGCTTTGGATGGACAGCGTTCTGTTTTTAATGGTACAGCGTTCTGTTTTTTGATGGTACAGTTTTCTGCTTTGGGTGGTACAGTTTTCTGTTTTTGATGGTACAGCGTTCTGACTTTTGATGGTGCAGTTTTCTGCTTTGGATGGTACAGCTTTCTGTTTCTGATGGTACAGCGTTCTGTTTTTTGATGGTACAGTTTTCTGCTTTAGATGGTACAGTTTTCTGCTTTTGATGGTACAGCGTTCTGTTTTTTGACGGTACAGTTTTCTGCTTTGGGTGGTACAGCTTTCTGTTTGTGATGGTACAGCGTTCTGTTTTTTGATGGTACAGTTTCTGCTTTGGATGGTACACATTTCTGCTTTGGATGGTACAGTTTTCTGTTTTTTGATGGTACAGTTTTCTGCTTTGGATGGTACAGTGTTCTGTCTTTGATGGTACAGTTTTCTGCTTTGGATGGTACAGCTTTCTGTTTTTGATGGTACAGCGTTCTGTTTTTTGATGGTACAGTTTTCTGCTTTGGATGGTACAGTTTTCTGTTGTTGATGGTACAGCGTTCTGTCTTTTGATGATACAGTTTTCTCTGGTTGTTGATGGTACAATTTTTTGCTTTGGATGGTACAGTTTTCTGTTTTTGATGGTACAGGTTTGTGTTTTTTGATGGTACCGTTTTCTGCTTTGGGTGGTACAGCTTTCTGTTTTTGATGGCACAGCGTTCTGTTCTTGATGGTACAGCGTTCCGTTTTTTTATGGTAAGGTTTTCTGCTTTGGATGGTTCAGCTTTCTGTTTTTGATGGTACAGCGTTCTGTTCTTTGATGGTACAGTTTTCTGCTTTGGATGGTACAGTTTTCTGTTTTGGATGGTACAGCGTTCTGTTTTTTTATGGCACAGTTTTCTGTTCTTTGATGGTACAGTTTTCTGCTTTGGGTGGTACAGTTTTCTGTTTTGAAGGCACAGTTTTCTGTTTTTGATGGTACAGCTTTCCTTTTTTTGATGGTACAGTTTTCTGCTTTGGATGGTGCAGTTTTCTGTTTTTGATGGCACAGTTTTCTGTTTTTGACGGTACAGCTTTCTGGATTTTTGATGGTACAGTTTTCTGCTTTCGACGGTACAGTTTTCTGCTTTTCATGGTACAGCGTTCTGTTTTTTGATGGTACAGTTTGATGCTTTGGATGGTACAGCTTTCTGCTTTTGATGGTACAGCGTTCTTTTCTTTGGCGGTACAGCTTTCTGCTTTGGATGGTACAGTTTTCTGTTTTTGATGGTACAGCGCTCTGCTTTTTAATGCACAGTTTTCTGTTCTTTGATGATAAAGCTTTCTGTTTTTGATAGTACAGCGTTCTGTTTTTGGATGGTACAGTTTTCAGCGTTGGGTGGCACAGTTTTCTGTTTTTGATGGTACAGCGTTCTGTTTTTTCATGGTACAGTTTTCTGCTTTGGATGGTACAGTTGTCTGTTTTTGATGGCACAGTTTTCTGTTTTTGATGGTACAGTTTTCTGTTTTTGACGCTACAGTTTTCTGCTTTGGATGGTGCAGTTTTCTGTTTTGGATGGTACAGTTTTCTGCTTTTGATGGTACAGCGTTCTGATTTTTGATGGTACAGTTTTCTGCTTTGGATGGTACAGTTTTCTGTTTTTTGATGGTACAGTTTTCTGCTTTGGATGGTACAGTTTTCTGTTTTGATGGTACAGCGCTCTGTTTTTTGATGGTACAGTTTTCTGCTTTGGCTGGTACAGTTTTCTGTTTTTTCATGGTACAGCGTTCTGCTTTTTTGATGGTACAGCTTTCTGCTTTGGATGGTACAGTTTTCTGTTTTTGAAGGTGTTCTGTTTTTTGATGGTACTGCTTTCTGCTTTGGATGGTACAGTTTTCTGGTTTTGATGGTACAGCGTTCTGTTTTTGATGGTACAGTTTTCTGCTTTGGATGGTACCGATTTCTGCTTTGGATGGTACAGCGTTGTGTTGTGATGGTGCAGCGTTCTGTTCATTGATGGTACAGTTTTCTGCTTTGGATGGTACGGCTTTCTGTTTTTGATGGTACAGCGTTCTGTGTTTTCTGATGGTATGGTACAGTTTTCTGCTTTGGATGATACAGTTTTCTGCTTTTCATGGTACAGCTTTCTGTTTTTTGGTGGTACAGCTTTCTGCTTTGGATGGTACAGTTTTCTGTTTTTGATGGCACAGCTTTCTGTTTTTGATGGTACGGTTCTCTGTGCTTGATGGTACAGTTTTGTTTTTGATGGTACAGCGTTCTGTTCTTTGATGGTACAGTTTTCTGCTTTGGATGGTACAGTTTTCTGTTTTGATGGTACAGCGTTCTGTTTTTTTATGGCACAGTTTTCTGCTTTGGATTGTACAGTTGTCTGCTTTTGATGGCACAGTTTTCTGTTCTTCATGGTACAGCTTTCTGTTTTTGATGGTACAGCTTTCTGTTTTTGATGGTACAGTTCTCTGTTTTTGATGGTAGTACAGTTTTCTGTTTTTGATGGTACAGCTTTCTGTTTTTTGATGGTACAGTTGTCTGCTTTGGATGGTACAGTTTTCTGTTTTTGATGGCACAGTTTTCTGTTTTTGATGGTACGGTTTTCTGTTTTTGATGGTACAGTTTCTGTTTTTGATGGTACAGCTTTCTGTTTTTTTGATGGTACAGTGTTCTGCTGTTGGTGGCACAGTTTTCTGTTTTTGACTGTACGGTTTCCTGTCTTTGATGGTACGGTTTTCTGTTTTTGATGGTGCAGTTTTCTGTTTTGATGGTACAGTTGTCTGTTTTTGATGCTACAGCTTTCTGTTTTGATGGTACCGTTTTCTGTTTTTGATGGTACAGTTCTCTGTTTCTGATGGTACAGTTTTCTGTTTTCGATGGTACAGTTTTCTGTTTTCGATGGTACAGCGTTCTGGTTTTTGATGGTACAGTTTTCTGTCTTTTCATGGTACAGCGTTCTGTTTTTTGGTGGTACAGTTTTCTGCTTTGGATGGTACAGTTTTCTGCTTTTGATGGTACAGCGTTCTGTCTTTTGATGATACAGTTTTCTCTGGTTGTTGATGGTACAGTTTTTTGCTTTGGATGGTACAGTTTTCTGTTTTTGATGGTACAGGTTTGTGTTTTTTGATGGTACCGTGTTCTGTTTTTGATGGTACAGTCTTCTGTTTTTGATGGTACAGTTTTCTGCTTTTCATGGTACAGCTTTCTGCTTTTGATGGTACAGTGTTCTGTTTTTGATGGTACAGTTTTCTGTTTTTGGATGGTACAGTTTTCTGTTTTCGATGATACAGTTTTCTGTTTTTGATGGTACAGTTTTCTGTTTTTGACGGTACAGTTTCCTGTTGTTGATGGTACAGTTTTCTGTTTTTGATGGTACAGTTTGCTGTGTTTGATGGTACAGTTTTCTGTTTTTGATGGTGCAGTTTGCTGTGTTTGATGGTACAGTTTTCCGTTTTTGATGGTACAGTTCTCTGTTTCTGATGGTACAGTTTTCTGTTTGTTTTATGGTACAGCTGTCTGTTTTTGATGGTACAGTTTTCTGTCTTTGATGGCACATTTTTCTGCTTTTGATGGCAAAGTCTTCTGGTTTTGATGGTACAGCTGTCTGTTTTTGATGGTACAGTTTTCTGTTTTTGATGGTGCAGGTTTCTGTTTTTGATGGTACAGTTTTCTGTCTTGGATGGTACAGTTTTCTGGTGTTGATGGTACAGCTTTCTGTTTTTGATGGTACAGTTTTCTGTTTTTGATGGTACAGTTTTCTGTTTCAGCTTTCTGCTTTTGATGGTACAGTGGTCTGTTTTTGGATGGTGCAGTTTTCTGTTTTTGATGGTGCAGTCTTCTGTTTTTGATGGTACGGCTTTCTGTTGTTGATGCTACACTTTTCTGTTTCTGATGGTGCAGTTTTCTGTTTTTCATGGTACAGTTTCCTATTTTTGATGGCAAGTTTCTGCTTTTGATGGTACATTTTTCCGTTTTTGATGGTACACTTTTCTGTTTCTGATGGTACAGTTTTCTGTTTGTGATGGTACAGTTTTCTGTTTTTGATGGAACAATTTTCTGCTTTTGATGCTACAGTCTTCTGTTTTTGAGGGTCCAGCTTTCTGTTTTTTGATGGTACAGTTTTCTGCTTTGGATGGCACAGTTTTCTGTTTGATGGTACGGTTTTCTGTCTTTGATGGTACAGTTTTCTGCTTTTGATGGTACAGCTTGCTTTTTTTTGATGGTACAGTTTTCTGCTTTGGATGGTACAGTTTTCTGTTTTTGATGGCACATTTTTCTGTTTTTGATGGTACGGTTTTCTGTTTTTGATGGTACGGCTTTTTGTTTTTGATGGTGCAGTTTTCTGTTTTGATGGTACAGTTGTCTGTTTTTGATGCTACAGCTTTCTGTTCTTGATGGTACAGTTTTCTGTTTTTGATAGTACAGTTCTCTGCTTCTGATGGTACGGTTTTCTGCTTTGGATGGTACGGTTTTCTGTTTTGGATGGTACAGTTTTCTGTTTTCGATGGTACGGTTTTCTGTCTTTGGTGGTACAGTTTTCTGTTTTTGATGGTACAGTTGTCTGTTTTTGATGGTACAGCGTTCTGACTTTTGATGGTACAGTTTTCTGTTTTTGATGGTACAGTTTTCTTTTTCAGCTTTCTTCTTTTGATGGTACAGTGGTCTGTTTTTGGATGGTGCAGTTTTCTGTTTTTGATAGTGCAGTCTTCTGTTTTTGATGGTACGGCTTTCTGTTGTTGATGCTACACTTTTCTGTTTCTGATGGTGCAGTTTTCTGTTTTTTCATGGTACAGTTTCCTATTTTTGATGGCAAAGTTTCTGTTTTTGATGGTACATTTATCCGTTTTTGATGGTACACTTTTCTGTTTCTGATGGTACAGTTTTCTGTTTGTGATGGTACAGTTTTCTGTTTTTGATGGCACATTTTTCTGTTTTTGATGCTACAGTCTTCTGTTTTTGAGGGTCCAGCTTTCTGTTTTTTGATGGTACAGTTTTCTGCTTTGGATGGCACAGTTTTCTGTTTGATGGTACGGCTTTCTGTTTTTGATGGTACAGTTTTCTGTTTTTGATGGTACAGCTTTCTGTTTTTTGATGGTACAGTTTTCTGCTTTGGATGGTACAGTTTTCTGTTCTTGATGGCACATTTTTTCTGTTTTTGATGGTACGATTTTCTGTTTTTGATGGTACGGCTTTTTGTTTTTGATGGTGCAGTTTTCTGTTTTGATGGTACAGTTGTCTGTTTTTGATGCTACAGCTTTCTGTTCTTGATGGTACAGTTTTCTGTTTTTGATAGTACAGTTCTCTGCTTCTGATGGTACGGTTTTCTGCTTTGGATGGTACGGTTTTCTGTTTTGGATGGTACAGTTTTCTGTTTTCGATGGTACAGTTTTCTGTCTTTGGTGGTACAGTTTTCTGTTTTTGATGGTACAGTTGTCTGTTTTTGATGGTACAGCGTTCTGACTTTTGATGGTACAGTTTTCTGCTTTGGATGGTACAGTTTTCTGTTTGTGATGGTACAGCGTTCTGTTTTTTGATGGTACAGTCTTCTGCTTTGGATGGTACAGTTTTCTGTTTTTTATGGTACAGCGTTCTGTCTTTTGATGGTACGGTTTTCTGTTTTTGATGATACAGTTTTCTGTTTTTGATGGTACAGCTTTCTGCTTTTTGATGATACAGTTTTCTGTTTTTTGATGATACAGGTTTCTGCTTTGAATGGTACAGTTTTCTGCTGTTGGTGGCACAGTTTTCTGTTTTTGATGGTACAGTTTCCTATCTTTGTTGGTACAGTTTTCACCCTGGTGTCTCGCCAGTTTTGGGGTCCTGATGTTTGGACACGCATGTCACGACTAGGATCAAAGATCCTGCCTCACAATTACCTATCTGCCGGATTTGTCCATCTGGATTGGTCCATCTGGCTCCCTACAAAAAGCTGAAAGTTGTTTGGTCTTCTGGCACGGTCCTACATGTCGAAGGACTTTCCAGCCATGGTTTTGGTGGTATGAATGCTTTTATGGCAATATAAGCTTGTAGCGGAGAAGAACCTTACACAAGTGGCAACCTCCCTGCCTAAAGATGCCCGTGAAAAAGAACCAAGGGAAAAAGGTTTCAGCTCAGAGCAAGACACCGTGGCATGGGCAACAGCAGCTGCCAGGATGTTCTTCTCGAACATTCTGTCCTGCCGAGTCTTGTTCTTACCACAGGAAAACGGGTATGTACCCTTTGTTCAGTGGCTGCAAAGTGGCTGTGGAGCCAGTGGAAACCATCTTTGACTTGCTCTCGTTGCTTTGAAAACTGGGTACGAATGTCATTTCCCCAAGAAAAAGATAAACTAGGGCTCGTCCCCTGGTTGTGGGAATGGGGTGAATGTCCCCCATGTCCCTCCCAAATGGACCATAGACTACTATGAGTTCACCTCACGAGCCAGTTCAAGTGAATTAGGTGCCGGCAAAGTAAATTCTGGCGATGTCTTGCCCAAGCGCCCGAACTCCCCTGACATTTGGTTCTCCCATGATTTTTCAGAGGGTCCATACCTCACATCAACCCCCAAGCAAAGCTGGCTTCAAGGGAGGCCGTTTTGTTCTCACAGGAGATCGGCTGAATCCCAAGTGAAGATCTAAGGGTACCTTCCCCATTCTTTCCAGGGATCCTTCTTTCTAGAAAACCTCCGGAAACCCAGGAAAAATTATTGAAAAGAACGATTGGTGAAAAGAATGGGGAATCAGCCCCTAGAGAAATCAATTCAAACCCCTGGAGCGCTAGGAAAGATACCAAAACCGGAAGGTTGGGGGAGGTCCGTTCGGCCGTCTTTGCGGATTTGTTTCAACAAACCGAGAAATCTTTCGGGTGAGTTGCAATTTAAAACCCATGTCCTTCTTTTCTTTGACGTCCGTGGTGAACGATGTCCGGAATTCATGCGAACCTTAGTGGCTCGTTGATCCCATGCTAAAAGTCAAACTGTGTGTGTGTGTGGAACGTATATATTGTGAGCCCAACTCTAAACTATAGCAATATGGACAAATCCAACCCTAGACTCTAAGAAAGAACTCAGAGTCCAGGGAACCATATGGCTGGACAAAAAGTCCAAGACACGGATCAGAAGCTGGTCACCGTCTAAGATGGCCAGGGCTGTAGTCGTTCTGCTCGCTCGAAGGGCAACGTGCTGCTTCACCATGAGACCCAGCAAGCACGCGGGAATGAGCACCCCATAGGCGAGCGCACATAGCCAGCCTACTCCATCCACCTGAAACCATCGTGGATGAATCTGCTCTAGACTTCCAATGAATATCCAACAAGGAAGCTCAGCTAAAAAGGATGCTTGAAGCCACACTTTCACTGAGAAATGTGGGTATCTGGACGCTCTCTCAGTCTCTCTCTCACTCTGGGGCTTTGGATAGGTGAAATCCTGCACCACTTTTGAAACCGTGCGAAACCATTGTTTCTCGGTATTTACAGTGGTGCGAAATGGATTTTGTCCATCCACAGTATTGCTGAACCCTGAGAGTCTTGCACTTTTTGAGCCACGCTCACTCGTTGTGCCCCCCACAAAAACAAACAAGACAGAGCCCACGAACCCGAATGCACATCACTTTGCGCAAACCCAAGAAAATAATTAGAGAGAACATGTTTCGGTATAAGCCAATGGGGCTCGCAATCAAGCCTACTGCGCAAACTATGTTTTTCAGCTTGTGTAACTGTACTTTGTGTGCTCCACTTGTTGCTACAAAGCTACGATTTTCAAACTGGAGCTGGACACCTGCGCTTCGCGCGCTAGACTTGTACTACAAAATTGCGATTTTCCAGCCGGAGCTGGTACTTCGCGCGCACTAGACTTGCCTACACAGCTGCGATTGTCCAGCTGGAGCTGAAAACCTGTACTTTGTACTTTGCATACTAGACTTGTACTACAAAGTTGCGATTTTTCGAGCTGGAGCTCAAACCCTGTACTTCGCGTACTATACTTGCACTTCAATGTTGCGATCTTCCAGCCAGAGCTGGAAACTTGTACTTCACGTACTATACTTGCACTACAAAGTTGTGACTTTCCAGCTAGTGCTGGAAACCTGCACACTTCGCGCAATAGACTCGTACTTCAAATTTGCGATTCTCCAGCTAGAGCTAGTACTACAAAGTTGCGAATTTCCAGCTAGAGCTGGAAACCTGTACTTTGCGTACTAGACTTGTACTACAGAGTCGCAATTTACCAGCTGGAGCTGGAAAACTGCAAAGTCGCGATTTTCCAGCTAGAGCTAGAACCTGTACTTCGCGTACTAGACTTGTATTTTAAAGTCGCGATTTTCCTGAGCTAGAAGCCTGTTCTTCGCGTACTACAAAGTCGCGATTTCCCAGCTGGACCTGGAAACCAGTACTGCGCGTACTAGACTTGTACTACAAAGTCGCGATTTTCCAGCTAGAGCTATAGAACCCTGTACTTCGCGTACTAGACTTGTACTACAAAGTCGCGATTTTTCCAGCTAGAGCTAGAACCCTGTACTTCGCGTACTAGACTTGTACTAGAAAGTCGCGATTTTCCAGCTAGAGCTAGAAACCTGTACTTCGCGTACTAGACTTGTACAACAAAGTTGCGATTTTCCAGCTGGAGCTGGAAACTGGCACTTCGCGCTAGATTTGTCAAAGTTATGATTATCCAGCTAGAGCTGGAAACCTGTACCTCGTGCGCTAGGCCGCTGTACTACAAGGTTGTGATTTGCAGCTAGAGCTGGAAACCTGTACTTCGCGCAATAGACTTGCACTACAAGGTTCCAATTTTCCAGCGCGTGCTAGACTTCTGAGCGACACGTCTGAGCACAACTTCTGATTGACACTTCTGAGCGACACTTTTGAGCAACACCTGATCAACACTTCTGAACCGCACTTTTTCTGATCGACACTTCTGAGCAACACTTCTGAGCAACACTTTTTGTGATCCAGTTTTCTGAGCAACACTTCTGGTTGACACTTCTGACCGACATTTTTCAGCGACACCTCATCAACACTTCTGAACCACACTTTTTCTGATCGACACTTCTGAGCAACACTTCTGAGCGACACTCTTTTTGATCGACTTGTCTGAGCAACACTTCTGATCGACACTTCTGAGCAACACTTTTGATCCGCACTTCTGGTTGACAATTCTGATCGACAGTTTGGGCAACACTGCTGGACCACGATGAGCAACACTTCTGATCCGCACTTCTCGTCGACAGTTCTGAGCAACACTTCTGACCAAAACTTCTGATCCACACTGCTCATCGACACATCTGAACGACACTTCTGAGCAACACTGCTAAATTGACACTTCTGAGCGGCACTTCTGAGCAACACTTCTGATCGACACTTCTGACCGACATTTTTGAGGAACCCTTCTCATCAACACATCTGAGCAACACTTCCGACCCACACTTCTCATTGACACTTCTGAGCGACACCTTTGGCGACACCTGATCAACACTTGTGACCCCACTTTTTCTGACCGACACTTCTGAGCAACACTTCTGAGCGGCACTTTTTCTGCTTCTGATTGACACTTCTGAGCGACACTTTTGAGCGACACCTGACCAACACTTCTGAACCACACTTTTTCTGATCGACACTTCTGAGCAACACTTCTGGGCGACACTTTTTCTGATCGACTTTTTCTGAGCAACACTTCTGATTGACACTTCTGAGCGACACTTTTGAGCGACACCTGATCAACGTATCTGAACCACATTTTTTCTGATCGACACTTCTGAGCAACACTTCTGGGCGACACTTTTTCTGATCGACACTTCTGAGCAAAACTTCTGGGCGACACTTTTTCTGATCGACTTTTCTGAGCAACACTTCTGATCGACACTTCTGAGCAACACTTTTGACCCGCACTTCTGCTTGACACTTCTGATCGACAGTTTGAGCAACACTGCTGAACCACACTTCTGATTGACACTGATGAGCAACACTTCTGATCCACACTTCTCATCGACACTTCTGAACGGCACTTCTGAGCATTTCAGATTTCTGAGCAACACTTCTGAGCAACACTTCAAGCTGACACTTCTGCGCGACACTGCCGAGCAACACTTCTGATCGACACTTCTGACACAGACTTCAGAGCAACACTGCTGATTCGACACCTCTGACCGACAGTTCTGAGCATCACTTCTGATCGATGCTTCTAATCCACACTTCTGATCGATGCTTCAGAGCAACACTTCTGCGCAACACTTCTGATCAACACTTCTGATCCACGCAGCTCATCGACACTTCTGAGCAACACTTCTGATCGACACTTCTGAACGACAGCACTGGTCAACACTTCTGATCCACACTGCTGAGCAACACGTCCGACTGACACTTCCGAGCAACACTTTTGAGCAACACAACTGATTCGACAATGCTGATCGACACCCCTGACCGACACCTCTGAGCAACACTTCTGACCGATGCTTGTGATCAGCACTTCCGAGTAACACTTCTGGGCAAACGCCCACACACACACATGTAAGCGACGCTTTTGGGAAACACTGCACTCCTGAGCGACACTCTGAAAACACCTTTGAGCGACACGTCTGAGGCACACACAATCAGCAACACTGCTGCCTGAGCGACAATTCGAAGCAACATTTCTACACACATATCTCAGCGACATGAGCGATGCTCCTGAGCGACACTTCTGAGCGACGCCTCTGAGCAATGAGCGATACCCCAGAGCAACACTTTTTGAGCACACTTCTGATCGAAACTTCCGAGCAACAGTTCTGTTCGACACTTCTGAGCGACACTTCTGAGCAACACTTTTAACTGACACTTCTGAGCCACACTTTTGAGCGATACTTCTGAACCACACTTCTGATTGACACTTCTGAGCAACACTTCTGATCCACACTTCTGATCTGATTAACAGCTCCAGTTCTGAGCAACACTTCTAATCCACACATCTGACAACATTTCTGAGGGACACGTCTGAGCAACACTTCACACTTCCGTTCGACACTTCTGATCGACACTTCTGAGCAACACTTCTGATCGACACTTCCGAGCAACACTTCTGTCGACACTTCCGACCGATACTTCTGAGCGACACTTTTGATCGACACTTCTGAACGACACTTCTAATCGACACTTCTGATGGACACTTGTGATCGACCCTTCTGAACAACACTTCTGTCTCCAAATGCGCACCGCGCCACAGCGAGAGCGATTCGACCCACCAAAGTGCGCAGAGGGTTCACTTTGTGCGCTCAAAATATGCACCGCACCACAGCGAGAGCGATTTGACCCACCCAATGTGCGCAAAGGGTTCACTTCGCAGGCTCAAAATGCGCACCGCGCGGCGCGAGAGCGATTTGACCCACCCAAAGTGCGCAGAGGGTTTGCTTCGCATGCTCAAAATGCCCACCGCGCCACAGCGAGAGTGATTGACCCGCCCAAAGTGCGCAGAGGGTTCGCTTCGCGTTCGCAAAATGTGCACCGCGCCACAGCGAGAGCGCGCAGAGGGTTCGCTTCGCGTTCGCAAAATGTGCACCGCGCCACTGCGAACCACAGCGAGAGCGATTCGACCCCCAAAGTGCGCAGAGGGCTCGCTTCGCGTTCTCAAAATGTGCACCGCGCCACAGCGAGAGCGATCTCGCTGAGTCAAAAAGTGACGTGCCTGCCACGAAATCTACACCCAGGCGCCAAAGTACTGCGCCTGCCACGAAATTTGCACGAAAAGCTCCAAAGCGCCGCGCCTGCCACGAAATTCAACCAATACGCGCGAAAGTGCTGCGCCTGTCACGCAAACTAAGCTTGCCACAAACTCAAAATCATCCAAAGTGCGACACGCATCCAAAACTAGCACGGGACTGTGGCGCCAGAATGCTTCAGGTCCGCCAAAATGAGCCGATTGTACGACAGGGCCAACGAAAACAGCGCCGGCGCAAACACTATCGCGCGCCTGCCAAGCAGGACACCTCAAAACGACCGCCCCTGGATCGCAAATCCCACTGGCACGGCAACGAGAACATGCAGCCTTCCAAAACTGCGCCTGCGCAGCGAAACGACACATCCAGCTTGAGAAGCTACGATTCGCGCACAGGCCAACGAAAACAGCACATCACCAGTCATCAACACTCATGCATTCTGTGCTTCCCCACTGGGAGAGCCACAGCGCAATCATACGGACGGTTGCGAACAGTTGCGGACGGTTGCACAACATCCGGCAAACAAGGCTTCACCCCCAGACCCCCAAGATGAAACGAGAACCCTATGCTACGCATTCGGGAAAAATGGTCTGGCTTGAAAGTAAGTGGCTTTTATGTGCTGCCAAAGAAATTTGGGCAAACCTCGAACAGGGTTTATCATGCCAAACTTCCCAAAGATCGCACCTGTTTAAGTTGCAAAACATTGGAAAGCCGTTTTGAGCTGAATGTTTCCACATACCCTCCAATATCCTACGCGACACATAACTTGGGAAAGTCCTTTTGAACGCGAAAAGAAACTCGAACCACTGAAGAAACGCCAAATATCACACCATGCGTAGGTTGGAAACCCCTCTTGAACTGGAATTTGCACCATGTTTGAACTGGAAAACCCTTTTGAGTGGGATTTTGTTTCCAGGAACTGGTATGTGGCAGAATCAAGGACCCCCAAAATGATGGGCTTCCTTTTGCTTTCGAATTAAGTCAACCCCAAAAAGGGTACCTGCGTCAAATAGGACATTCAAAGAGAGAGGCGTTCCTGTAGATTCCTCTTGAGACCAACCAATGGCCAAAAGGGTACCCACGAGCTCGCTTTTTGAATGCGCGCAAAGCCACATATCACCTTCGAGCTCACCACGCCTTAAGCCACGCCTTCACCCAACCCAGCTCAGGCCGGGGCCCAACTGGGCACCGAGCACTTCAGCTCCGGCATGGCCAAGCGGAAGGCGTGCTCCCCCAAGAGGTTGCCTCCTACCCCAAGCCCCACGCCCCCCGCCCCCCCTAAACCCCAGCCACCGCATTTCCAAAGATGAAAAATACTCCATGGCCTTGGCCCACGAAAAAGGTGGACTCGCAAAAAACGAGATCTGAGGATGATGTGTGAGATTTAGTCTATTCAGACTATCCTAGAATATTAAGCTGATTTGGAGACCCCAAATAGCCAATATCTCAACCACAAATATACGTGTATGTACATGAATGATTGCACCCCGGTTGAGATTCTGCTTCTACTACCCCGGCTCAGCACGAGCCCCCCCCCTCATGCGGGTTCCTTGCTGCACTCTTAGGTTGGGGTCAACAAGCGGTATTGTCTGGGGGCCTGGGGGGTCCGTTTGGTCGGCCAGATCCCCAGCATCACCAGCTTTGCTCGGACCTAGGCCTGCCTATTGCCTTTGGGTTGAGTTCAGAGTTGCTTCTTGGGTTTCTTCGTGAATCGCATTCGGCTCGGCAAAAGACTGATATTCAGGATGCGTCGGATTTGTGCTAGGTGTGCGGCTGGTTTTGCAGTGGTTCTGGGCAAGTTTTGGCAGCTTGGGCAACGCCCCACACCCCATCCCAAAGCAGCTCAAAACCCGCATGGCCACAAGCAGCCCTAGCCAACCCAAACCGACCCAAAGATAACCTTAAACCCACCCAACAGCATCCTGGATATCAGCCTTTGCCGCCTAATGTGTACATCTTAAGAACAAGCAGCTAGTGGTTGGAAAGACTTGATTATATTTATAGGAGGACAGGCCAGCGTGTGAAAACAAATCCTTTGAGAACACGTACATGGAGAATGCAGGATTTGGACTAGGATTTGCAGAACAAATACTGCGCAGTTTGCTAGGAGACACGTCTGTTGGAAAAATGGGATCTGGCCAAAATTCCGGCAACATTGCTTAGATTGTGTAGGCTTGTTTTTGGACCGAACCAATCTATGCAAATTGCAAAAATACTCTACGAGTATACCTTCTAAAAGACAGGTAGTGTTGGGGGAGAGCTCCTGCAAAACATGCTAAGAACGCAGATTAAGGAAACTTGCTGAGTATTGAAGAGAACCAGCTCGTGCAAAATGATAAGTGTCTACCTTGACAGCAGAAACCACGGAGAGAAATCGTCCAAGCCTAGCTAGTCTTTTTTTCAAAGTTGAGCAAAATGAAGGTCAACCATGACTGAACGTTTCTCACCAGAACATGAGCTCTCAGCTTGTGGATGGGAAATGAGATGATACATGCACTGATTCCGCCCCCTTCCTGCGATTCCCTGCAAGGCCTTCTTCTACTATTCTGGCTATTCTGATAGTACCAAGAGATCACCAAAACAGAACAAACATATTTAGGGACATTTGGAGCACCTTAACATAGCATCCTAGGCCTTGGACAGAAGCAATTCGTGCCAAATGTTCCTAGACCAGCCACGTTTGGGGAAACGTCTGACTACTCAAACCAGGATATGCCCAAAACTAGACAGGTACTGAGGAGAATTCGGGGCACAGACACACTAAGCTTCTCGGATTGATCCTGCCTAAAGGCTTCAATGGATGACATGAGCGTCAGAAAAACCCGCAAAATGAGTCCTCCATCCGTATCTTGGCAGCTCAGGAGCTGGGCGCAGCTCGTGGCGCCACCAATAAAGAACAAGGTGAGCGCCTTGATCGCAAGGCTGATACCTGGCGACTTCTCGTGGGATCCAGATGCAACACGTGAAGTTGCCGACCGAAGGGACTACTTGGTCCGGAAGTTAAAAGCCTTGCGCAGCCCGGTAAAACCTGGGTGAAACCTGGGTCATACTCGATACCTGGTAAGGATCGCGGTTGCGACCCGAGAATCTCTTCGAGGAAAACCAGACCTGTCCTGTTTCTCCGCCGGGTTTGCTTTCATCCTGCGATCAACCTCAAGGTGCAAACAGTTAGGAGGAGGAGTGTTGTCCATCGCTCAAAGTCAAAAACTGTCAGTGGGATATGCGAAAATCCCCAACTCCAAGGTCTAAAAAGGCCTAAGAAACCGTACTGGGGAGACCCGAGCTATGTGCATTTGAGTCACAATCAAATTGTCCATCCCTTACTAACCTACGACAAATACCAGGCTCCCTTGTTGGAACACTCAAAGGCAAATCATACCATGGCTGAACATGCCACGCGGGCAGGGGGTACCTATTTTGGGGGTGGCTTAAAGGGAGACCAAAAGGAGAACCACCAATTCGGGGTCGTTCCCCCTAAGAAACGACGAGCCGCGTGCATTTGGGGGGTTGAGCAAAAGGTTCTGTACATGGGATGACCATTGGGGAAGACCGCAAAAAACACGATATTTCCCAAATGGGAAAAGATACCCATGCACAGTACGGTTGCTCCACTTGTCATTTTTGTTAAAGGACCTTTTTGATCAAGACCCAAATATCAGGCCTTACACTTCCAGTTGTGATTTTTCCAACCCTGGAAAAAATGAGAAAATATGTCCAGTAGTGATAGATGTCCGATTCAAAAAAAACAACAAGGGAAAACAGACAAATATCCATTTCAAGCAAACGGAAGCCATTTCACCCTCAAAAGACCAAAATGGGTGGTTGTGTCCTTCCCCAAAACTTTGATCAACCCCCAAATATTAGGTTTTATACTTTTATTCAGATTACCCTTTAAACCACATTCGCCGGTCTCTCCTTTTGGTCCCCCTTTAACCCCCCCCCCAAAAGCAGGTACCCTCAACCCACCCTCGACAATACCCCCCCACCCCCCCGAGTTCTCGGCGCCTGAGCTCCGGGAGAAGAGCTCCACCAGGCCGCAGAGCGCCAGCAGCGCCAGCGGCGCCAGGGGCGACAGCACCGCACCCCAGAACCGGGTCTGCGCGGAGCCGTAGGAGCACTCCAAACTCAGCGCGTCCTGGCGGACGAGAAAAGGTGATGCGTATATTATATATATGTTTCTGTATATATATATATATATGTATGTGTATACGTATAATGAAGCAACATTGGGCTTGAAAGAAAACAAGAAAACACGCATCGGGCTGTTATAAAAACCCGATGCTTTTCTCCGTGGACCCTTGGAGGCTCTAATCATCCTTCGAGCAAAAGAAACAACTTGTCGGCTGCCCTTGTCAAAAAAAGAAAAGAAGAAGAAGACAAAAAGAGAAAAACACCAAAACTTGTCAGTGAACTCCTGTAGTATGGACGTGGGAGGGATATGGGCGTGGTTTTGTTTAAAGGTATAACCAGTTTGTCTGAATCCCTTGGTGTGGCTACCCTCCAATAAAACACCAGTTATGCCCTGCCCGGCGGAAATTTGAACCCAAAGGCGGTATCACAAAAGTGGAAACCTGCACCACCTTCCGTCCGAACCCAATGTTCCTACCTCTTTGCACCCGAACAAAATGATCTGGGTAGAGCCGCCGACAGTTCCCTGATATTCACTGGCTGGGGTTCCAACTTGAGACGTGAGACGGTAGCCGCACGAAAGATGGGGTCCAGCTTCGGTTCCTGGAAAAAAGGGGATGTGTTTTCGAGGTTCAAGGTTGGTTTAAATCAATATCAACAAAAGAACAAGCGCCATTTCCTGGAGGTTCAAATGGATGTGGACGACCCCAAATGGGTGGGTATTGCTTTTGGTTTCCCGACAAAAGACAAGACGAACCCCTGTTCAGGGTACCGAGCGTCCAAAGGCGCCGTGCAAAATAGACCCTACGTGTCATTTGGCAAGGTGATGTAAACTGCTAAATGCTAAACCTTCACCCAAAAACTGGTTGACCAAAACAATGAATTTAGTGGATTCTTTGCAAGGAAAGGACCAGCGCCATCGCCTCCAAAAAACCGCCAAGCACCCGCGGCTTCGGGACGAAGCCTGGAGGCCCTGGGCGGAGAGCTGCAGCCACTGGACGTAGGGCTGCTCCCAGAACGCCACCGCGAAGCCCTTCTCGGCCTGAGAAAGGACGCGATCACAAAGGTGTCCGATGTAGGAAGCCAACCATGGTGGGTGGTGGGTGGTGGGTGGTGGGTGGTGGGGAGGTGGGTGACTGGGTGACCCGGTGACTGGGTGGTGGGTGGTGGGGTGGTGGGGTTGAGTGGGTGGTTGGTGGTGTGGTGGTGGGTGGTGGGTGGTGGGTGGTGGGTGGTGGGGTGTTGGGTGGTGGGTGGTGGGGTGGTGTGGTGGTGGGTGGTGGGGTGGTGGGTGGAGGGTGGTGGGTGGGTGGGTGGTGGGTGGTGGGTGGTGGGGTGGTGGGTGGTGGCGGTGGTGGGTGGTGGGTGGTGGGGTTTGGGTGGTGGGGTGGTGGGTGGTGGGTGGTGGGTGGTGGGTGGTGGTGGGTGGTGGGTGGTGGTGGTGGGTGGTGGGTGGTGGGTGGTGGGTGGTGGGTGGTGGGTGGTGGGTGGTGGGTGGTGGGTGGTGGGTGGTGGGTGGTGGGTGTGTGGTGTGTGGTGGGTGGTGGGTGTGTGGTGTGTGGTGGGTGGTGGGTGTGTGGTGTGTGGTGGGTGGGTGGTGGGTGGTGGGTGGTGGGTGGTGGGTGGTGGGTGGTGGGTGGTGGGTGGCGGGTGGCGGGTGGCGGGTGGCGGGTGGCGGGTGGCGGGTGGTGGGTGGTGGGTGGTGGGTGGGTGGTGGGTGGTGGGTGGGATGTGGGTGGTGGGTGGTGGGTGGTGGGTGGTTGGTTTGTAGGTTGTGGGTTGTGGGTTAACGGCAACACAGTGAGTTGAATCGCTCATTTTGCCCGCAAGTGAGCTCGTGATCATTTGTGCACATCTATTCAGCCCCTGCTCTCCCCCGTTTCAGCAAGAGCACTCTTCAGTCGACCCTCTCCCTTCCCTCCCCCCCCCCCCCAAAACCCCCCCCTTCTTCGCGAGGGGCCACGCCTTGGTGTCCAATTTGGTGGTACCCAGCTTCGCCACCACGACCCACAGCTGGCCCAGCTGCAGCAACAGCGGCCCTTGGGACACGAGCAGCGCCAGCGCTGCCTTCTTCGCATCCGGAACCCCAGCCGACGGCTCGGGCTCCGACGCTCGCCTTGGGGAGGTCCACCAAAAACGGCAACTTGGGGCAGGTCCTTTTTCTTGGATTGCGCGAGCAACTCTCCAAGTTGAACAAAGGTGGATTCAACACTCCGGGCAAACAGGCTCGGCCACTTTCGCCAGATCGCTCAAAAAACCACACGCGCACCCTCACAAACAAACACACAAACAGCAAGGAAAGCACAAAAATACACTAAAAAACGAAAACGCTTTCTCCCTCCCCGGCTTCCTCCCGGCCCGCCTGCGCCACACGAATCCCGCGATGGCCAACCCAGCGACGCCCAAGACCAGCGCCGCGCCCAGCGCCCGCTTCCTCGGGCCGGCGGCGCAGGGCTTGCAGAGGTGGCCGGCGGAGTGGCTCCCCTCCGCGCAGCTGATGCACAAAGGCCCCGCGTAGCCTCGAAGAGATGTCTGCTCGAGCTGTCCGTTTTCGGATCCGAAGTGGCGAACTTGTGAAGTGAACCCGCCAAACAAAAAGGGGCAAAGGGTGCACTGAACAACTGGGACCAGTATGCTCGATGTTGGGATCGATTAATCCAGATCTTCACCCCTAGTGAGGGGGAACAACAGTCCATGTGAAAACCACACCAGTCACTAAGACCCTCAGGAACCTCAGTCAGAGAGGATCCCGGTTCTATTCAAAAGGAAAGGCTCCAACTTTGAGGGTGCCCTTGGGTTCGGAAAACCCGCCAACCTAAAAAAAGTGGCACAATGCTTGCTGGTAGGGCTCCAAGCTCCAGAATATATGAGCAATGGTCAAAAATGGCTTTTTGTGCTTGCCCCAAGAGAACATGGGAAGCTTAGTGATTCCCCTTGCTTGTGTGGGGAAACTAGTGAGTCCCGCATGTCCCTCCCAAATGGACCGTTCACTGGAAATATGAACTGGACCTGTTTCCACCAAACGGATCCCAGGAATACGTGGGTGAGGACCCCAATTTCTGCCTGTGGCTTCCCAAGCCATGTCCAGCCCTGCAAGAGCACTCATGAACTGCGAGATGTTCTACGGACACGGGTACTTGAAGAGCCCCTAGGGAGACGCAATTTGAAAAAAGTTGCAAGGAATTTCCTCCACTCCTTGTCAGGTGCCGATGTGTATGGGAGTGTACTTGTTTCCGTTGTCAAGTTTGGAAATAGAAGGCATGGTCGGCTGGCAAGCGAGTTGCTCTCGAAAAGAAGACTCGCGAACCCAGGTTGTGGATGTGTCAAACGGCCAAAACATTTGGTTTGGTATCTGCGGTCCCATCGTTGCCATGGAACCTCACTGAATCGCTTGCGAGTTTCCCACGGCAAATTGGGTGTGTCCCTTTTTGGGGGAACCCGAAAAACGGCGGCTTATCTATTGCTTTCCTTTCAAAGCCATGGTTTTAAGAAGGTTTCCCCAAAAAAGGACACAAAGCCGAGGGCAACGCCGCTAGGTGCCGCTGCTTCGGGGCCCTTCGGGTCGAGCTGCCGGGCGCGCACTGCCCATCCTTCGAAGATGTGCAGCGCGTGGCGGCGGGCTCCAAGCACCTGGGCTAGGCAGCAGCCACTCCAACCCCCCACCCCCCCCACCCCCCCCCAACCTCCCTGTGCTGATAAGGGCCCATCCCAAAAAAAAAAGAAGGAAAAAACACCGGGAATCTTCAGGCGATCGCGGGAAACAGGTTGAATTGCCTAGGTGGTGTGGGATTATTTTGGTATGCGGAGACAAGGAGTGGAATACTGTGAAG
>CAUJNA010001913.1:987549-1024025 GCA_963377175.1 Effrenium voratum | reverse complement strand
TCCGGGCACCTGCTTGACCACGCGCGGGACCGGCGAAGGGTTTTCGAGTCGCGAGTCGCGAGTCAGCGAGTCACGGGGATTCGGAGGTTTCGAGCTTGGACCGATGCGGGATCGAGGTTGAGAACCCGAATTTTGAATTTGGAGGAGTTCCAGCTGATGGATTCTCGCGAGCGGACGAAAGTGAACGGACGAAAGTTTGATCTCCTTCAAAGCCGATGGGAAAGCTTTGCTTTGTGATTGCCAGGGGGCCAGGGGGCAACCCTCGAATGTTGAGCCCGGGCAACCCTCTAATGTTGACCCCGAGTTGAGAAACCTGTCCCATTAGGTGTTCTCTCCAAACGTGTTCTGAATCCCCACGAAAAGGGGACACCCTGCGATTAAAACATCAGCCAGGGGGTTGTTTTTTTTCGCTAGAACCCCTCTAATCGCCCAAGTTGGATACGCCGGCCACGGCCAAGCAAAAAGACAGTTCGTGCCACCAGGCCGTGGTCACAGTTTGTCCTCTGAATTTTACATGGTTGTTGCTGTGAACCATTTTTTCCCATATTTGCTTATTGTGGTTTAGTGGTTGCAATCCCCACCTAGCTGCTAAAATTTAAATCTTCGCTCCCCTTCCAACATCAACCAAGTTTTGGGTGTGACAAGAACTGGAGTTCATTTTGTTGATTGCTTCTGGGGATAAAAGTCAGAAACTGAAATAAACTTCGGGGGTGACTTTGGTAAATCATGGGCCAGCCAAAGGCAGGGAAATACCGGAAAGAGCAAAGGAGCCAAAGTGTTACACCCCTCTGACAACCCAATCCTGTGCCATCCCGTCAAAACGTCTGGGCAATCCCTTTCGTGATCTTGAGGGCTTGTCGCGAGGGTTCCAAGTGATCCTTTTGGCTTCGAGAAATTCTGCTGCCTGTGAATCTCATAATGACCAATCAGTATGACCTACCACTATGACCTAGCCTATCATTTTAACCTAGGTCCCCCAGTAGTGCCCGTTTACCCTTTTTTTGGGGAGGGTTCCCGTACTAAAATAGACTACAGAAAAAGGGTACCCTTATTCTAACCTCTCTACTGGAGGACCTAGTAACCTATCACGATCTACAATTCACATCTGCCGCGCCTTTTCCGCGTGCTGCCTCCCGGCGGCGGGGCACACGGGTTCTTTTGGTATTTGACAAATCCGATCCAGTCAGACAATGTGGAAGTTGTGGCTGGAGAAGCAATACTCAACACCAGTGCAACAAAGTCGCAGTTGAGATTTGACAAATTCATCTAGTTGAGCAACAGAGGAGTGAGTATCTGGGCTTCGCCCTGGGCTTTTTTGGGTTCCCAGGTGGTTTTTTTGCCGGCACGTCCCCAGGTTGAGCCTGCGGTCGGGGGAAAGAAGGAAAGAAGCAGAGCCTTCCAACACCAGACGCGGCCCTGAGTCCTGGGAGCCCGACGCAATGGGCAACTTGGGAATGGGTTGGATCTCACTTGAGCTCACGAACTTTAAGCTTTTTGAGGTTGGGCCATTTTAGTGGCAGTCATAAAGTTTGAGAACTTTTTTTTTTCGGCCATCCACTCAGCCAGTGAGTTAAGAAGGGAGGCCGAGTCGAAGCAGCCTTAACCCATCCACAGCCGCCCAACACGTGTTGGAGCAACCCTGAGACCAGTCCTGGGCTGGCAGCCTGGGACTTGCCTCAGGTGCAAGCGTCCCAAGTTTGGGAGGGCGAGCCCTATCCGAGGGTCCTTTCCACTGACCTTTTCGACGCGTCTTGGACATCATGGGATGGTCAGTCTAAGAGCCGCGTTTTGCTCACCTCAACCAGCAACCAAACATGATACCTAGAGCACGCACCCATGAAAGCTTGCTGGTGCTGAGCAGGGAATGATGGAATGCGCCCTACAAACAATCCAACTGCATGGTGGCTTCCTGTAATCCCCAAACCTGGTTCTTCCCAACACCCGGACAAGGTCATTCCCAGCCCGCCAGAAAGCTCGTGCCCTTTTTTCGGGAGTGGTCAAAACCGGTTCACTGCGAAAGAGTCCCCTTTCAGCGAAAGCGCCAGGAGCCTTCTGCTGGACGTGCAGGGCCCGGAGCCTCGGAATCGGATCTCTTCAGGTCTGAAGACGAGCCTTTGGTCTTCCTGGGCATCGGGGAAACGAATGGAAACTCCACTTGTGAATGTTGACCCCAGAGAAATACCACCCCTGTTTTTTTTTTTTACTGAAAGTATGGGGGAATTTTCATATGAATAAACAGGGGTTTATGAATCCGATTGAAAGACAATACAAATGTTGTGAAGTTTCTTTTGGGGAATCATGGGAATCCATGTTGTGTAACCCAAGAAAGTCCCCAATGGGAAATTCCTCTGCACAGGGTTTTCTGGGTTCCATGTCCACCTCTCTCCCTGAGCTCCCGGACTTTGCACTGTTGGGCCTGGGTTTGGACAATTTTGGTGTTGACCCTCTATGGGTTTGCCCACGCAACTTCAAAGGAACGTCCAACAAGCGTCCGACCACGCTCGTTTTATGCGACGCCAAGAGCTGTGCTTGGCTTTCGTAGGTCTCTAGTCTTTAGATGTTCTCGAAAGCCGTGATCAATAAACCGTAGAATGGGATGGTTTGTGTATGTTTTTGTAACACTACGGCCCTTTCTCAGGGCCCAAGCTTGGTCTTTGTGTTGTCCTATCCATATGTGGCTTGCTTCCCAAATCCAATCAGAAACTCGTGGCCTCACAGCGAATTCTCGTTCAACCCACTGCTCTATAGCCGTTAAGAGGTTCAGGATAACTCTTGGTTTTTTGGGCCGTCGCTTGCAGACATGTCTGCACCGCCCTTCTGCGCGCTGGTCCTGTTCGCCCTCGGTGGGGTCCGTGGGGCGGACACCAGCGATGGCCTCTGCGAGCATACCTCGCTCTTGCAGTCCTCTGCTTCTCGGGGTGCTTTTGAGGACCTGTGCTTCAAACAGGTTCAGCGCTTGATGCCCTACGACAGTCTTTTAAGCCCTCGGATTGCAACGAAGAATGAACTCTTCATGGCGGCCATGGCGTCGGGAAAGCCCATGGAAGACATCGTCAAGGACATCATGAATGAGTTGTCCGCAAAGAACGGCCATCCCGCAGACGGGACAATGTCGGCCTGCGGTCCCACAGGCAGCTGGCTTGCGGAGCTCTACATCGGCCTGATCGGCGAAATTACCTTGGGCAACCCGAGCGATTGGGAGGTCTACGGCTCCCAAAAGCTTTGGGACGCGTTCACCAAGGAGAGAAATGCGGGGAAGCACATGTTTTGGTACATGATGACCTCCGGCTCCCACCAGAGCCACATTTGGAGCATCGAGCAGTTGCCGAAGACGGAGGACCAGCCGGTGCGGTATCTTTGGTGCATTTTGCCAAGGGATGTTAGGACTGAACAACTTTTTGCCAACCAATTTTGGTTTTCCGAATTAAATCACTACAAGTTAAAAACTTTTAGCAGGGGAGCAGCAAGCAAGCGAGGTATCGCACCATGATGAGCTGCTTCGACCGTACACCCTCACCGCCTGGCTGGCGGACACCAGCGACAAAGCCACGGTGGGGTTTTTGAAGAAGCAGCGCCACGTGTATCCGTCGCAGAACGACACCGCTTCCCTGTGGAGGCGATGGCAAAACAACAACAAGTTCGACCAGGTGGGCGTCTGCATCATGGAGCCGGCGCCGGAATGGCCGAGTTTGCTCCAGGAGTGGGTCAGCTCCGCCCTCGAGTACGACGTGGACGCATCGATGAAGGACCTGCTCACGGCTCAGCAGAAGTACGGGGGATCGAAGGTGTTCACGGACAGCGAGTTCTTCGGGGCGGGCGGATACTTGAGCGCCATGGTGTCCTGGCTGCGATCCGCGGAAGAGGCGGCCACGTCCTTCCCCTTGGGCGAGTGGGACTTGAAGCTGCACGAGGGTTATATCCAGCTCTTCGGCTTCCCGCCGGTGGACCACTTTCCGGGCGTGCCGTACATTGCCTGGAACGGGGCGCACCGCGACTTGCTGGAGCTCCGCGGTCCGGAGAACATGGCGAAGAGTTGGAAGGCCGAGCGCAGCTCGAAGATGAGCGGGGCGAAGGGCGACGGCAAGTTCGGCTTCCTGGTGCAGGCGGTGGAGGTCGATGAGGCCACGTGCGAGCGCAACGCCAACATCATCCTCCAGAACGCCCTGGCTGGCAAGGCTCCTCCACACCAGGGGCTCGCGCCCAGCATGCGGCCCTTGACCAAGGAGGAGGTGTGCCAGGGGTTGAAGCCGTTCTCTTCTTAATGGGGCAGGCCAAATGTGCCGCCCTGCTTTGAAATGCGTTCGAACGCAGGCCCATACTATTCATCTGAGGACGCATTGTTCACCCCCTTTTGTTACATGGTCGCATTCTAGCAATGGCAGCCCCAGATTAACATCACGATCCGTTCGCGTGTTGACAAATGTGTTTTCAGAGGTGAGCAGTTTATGCCTGAAGGAAGTGCTGGTGCATGGATGCGACGAATCACTGCATGAAATTTTGAAGCATGACGTTCGACCAGGCAAAGGACTGGTGCGAGAGTCGGCACGAAGGAAGCTTGGCCCGGGCAAAGGCTTTGTGTCCTCGAGGGCAGGACCCCTATAGTTCGATTGAGGAATGCGCTCTATGGCAATTTCCCCCCCCCCAAAAAAAAAAAAAGAAGGGCAAAAAACAGCTCTCTATGACAATTTCGCCCCCTCAGAAAACCATTAAACCAGCAACAAACACACATGAGTAAACAAAAACACATGCTCAGCACGCCGAACGAGCGAAACAACGCCGAGCTTATTGACACGCGCAACGCGCCAGGTGCGGAGTTCAAGGGCGGGTGGCTCTCGCAGGCTCAGGCAGGGTATGCTTGGGTTTGTGTGTGTGTGTGTGTGTGTTTTGTTTAACAAAATAGCCTCCCACCTTCTTTACATGGAACCTGACAGGAGTCCCTTTAAAAGGAACATTGTCCAAACCAGGACCCCCCGTCAGAAAAGGGGAAAATCCGGGTCCGAATCTTGGCAGTGATGTAGATGAAGGGCCAATCAAAATTCACACCCGGCGGGTCAAAATGGTTGAAACGCCGATTTGACTTGGCTTTGTGGGGAAAGGAAACTAAGGAAATTGCAGGGGCCTCGAAACTCCTCATCGATTTGTGCCAAGAACCCTAAGGCTCAAATCGAAGCTTCGCGTGCTTGGGTGCTTGGGTGCTTGGTTTCCCTCCTTCAATGCCACCAACTTAAAGCCGTGTGGGACAACTTGTTCCCTCCGCAAGATTGCGGTGACCTCAAACAGGAGCGCAACGTATCAGATTATCTTCAGGTTTGCAACGGCAGAGCCACGGCCCCCAATTCCACAGTAACCCCAAGCCTCTCTCCTTGGGACACCTTCCAGGACTCCCTTGACTAAGACCTACGGTGTGGTTCGGGCCCCGAAAGGGAGAAAGTTGTTTTGGACGTTGCGTCACTTGCCGAGAGCAAGGGTTTGCCTGTTTGTTCCCGTGCTAGTCAGAGGGAGCTTACTAGGAAACCTGCAATTCTTCTGTTGGGGGCAGACCTTGTCCCAGAGTCCTTTCGTGGGAAAGTACTGCAGTCGGACCATGCACGCACGGATCCCGGAGACAAGGCCCAGATATTCTTGAAATGGCTTGCACGAACTGTTCACCCTTGCAGGCTGAAATGTGCACTGGAATGCATTCCAGGGGCTTGACTGATCGCAGATGCGCCGAAGTTCACCCATGCCCGAAATATCGAACAAGCTTGCGTATGGGGGATTTGAGGTTGAATCATTCCCGCTTTGTTTCATTCATACGAAAGGCACGGACATTTCCCCTTGAGGCTTCAGAGTCAAGGGGAAAAGCGGGCGAGGAACTACCGCTATGCTCGCGGCCCGCTGCCATGTCCATCCCCTTCCAACCGGAGAACACTAACGCTTGCCACGCGTGCAACGTCAAGCCCCCCTTGAGTGAAGAAGGCCCCATTGCCATCACGCGCTTCTAGTACCTTTCTGTGCTACGGCCTCCGGTTTTATCGTTTGCGACACTTGCTCGGTTGCCTTGCATCTGCGCGTGACCGAGACCCACGAGGCGTCTCCATTGAGGTTGCCAAGAAAACCGAACGTGCAACGAAATGCCTCAGACCTGGTAAGCGGAACTGCTGCCGAGCCTCAAAACGTTCTAGTTAAGGGGCGACTTGGCATGGATGGGGCCAGGCTGGCTTCAGCTTGCTGCAAATCTGGGCTTTTTAGTGGAACCCATCCATTTGTCCCACGAAGACCTTGATGTGCTGATGTTCTCTTCTTCTTGAGCTTTAAGCCGCAAAGGAGAAGATGAAAGTGAACCTGGAGAACGTGCGCTTCCTCGGCACAGGCCGGACTCCCTTACTTGGGGCTCCATGTGTACCGCCTGGACCCAAGAAAATGGACGTCTTAAATAGCGGGGCGCTGCCATATCTTTGGTGATTAAAGCATTTTTCTTAAAACTTTTAGCAGGGGAGCAGAAAACCAGCGAGATAAAACATCGTCTTGCTTTGGCTTCCATGATTGTATGTTGTCTTTGCTCGGGGTGTCCCATGAGGATGCGCGACTCAAAAACAAGGCCAGATAAAGCTCAGGGGTCAAGATGGGTTCCGGTTGGGCTCAAGCAGAAGCCCATGCTCTACCCATGGTTGAGCCATGGCGGGTCTTCAAAAACATCGGCCAACGTGAGTGCTTCTCCAAATTCTGAGCCTTCTTTTGGTATTCAAAGAGGAAACTAAAGGGAACCCACATTTTTCGGGGGATTGCTGCGTACCTTGGGACCCCCCCATATTTGCAAGCCTACCCTTGGTTCGCAATATAGTCGATTGTGAACCAAAAGGCCATGATCTTTGGGCGAATTTGAGGGATCCCTCAGACCTTTTGGCTAAGTAAATGGCCTTTCCGTTACACCCACGACGCAAGGTGTAAGGAGCTTTTGCTCAGTGCGGCTTGGAGCAACCCAGAAAATGGTACCTTCTCCAATTTTATCCCATGGCAATTGCGCTAACTTCGCAGCCCTGGCGAAGACGCGAAGCCTGCACGGAGAAGCCCAACCTGGGCTTCCTTTTATTTCTGCCCAGCCGCCGTAAAGAACCTGTAGAAACAATATTGACAGAAGGGGGGCACCCCACAAGCATTCTCCGTATCAAAACCACCTCCCAAATGTTTGGAAACCGCTTCCTTTCGGTTTCCAAGTTGCGTTCCAAGTTCGACCTCCTTCATTCAACGTCTCCTTGGAGTGATTTCCAGAGGACAAAACCCAAGTAGTTCGATCACTCCCTCCCCTTGAATCGTTTCCAGGGGGCGCCTGGTGTCGCCTGGTCTGTTTCTGTCAGACCCCGGCGCACTCTACGCCCAGGCACTGACAATTTGTGGTAGGATTGTAACGTGCCCCGGTTTTCCAGGCTTATGACTTTCCCCCGTTTTTCCAGGTTTTTCACTTCTACCGCTTGGGAGGAGTCTCAAGATGGTGGTCCCCATTTCGGGTTGGTTTCTGCTGGGAAGTCGAAAAGACACCAGCTATGCTGCTAGGAGACCCCTGTTTTGAGAAACACCTACTGCGGGGGGCAAAATCCGTTCGCCCCACCTCAGAAACCCAACGGAATGATTCGATTCAACGCAAATACCAACAAACCTTGCAGTTTCCCCCATGGCTTCCTAAAACGTGGTGCGGTCGAAGGGATGTCGCCACGGACTCGACCACAACACGCTTTCGCTCCGATCGGAGGCTCGCGGATCGCAGACCTCAAAGACCTGCAGGCGATCGGAACGAGACAGGGGCTCCATGGATTCGTTTGTTTTGCTGGTCATGTTGACCCCATATCAATCAACCCCAGTTCGTTAATAGGGGGCTGCCCCGAAATTTAGGGTGAATCAAACCACGTTCGGAGGGGAATATGGGGTCGGCATTGCACTTTCTGGGGCAGGTCCCCGATTTTTCAAACAGCCATACCCATCCGTTCCCTGGTCAGTCACATCGCTTACGCCGTGACAGGTGAGTTTTCCTTTCGGGGTGGGGAACGAGTTCTCCTCGCGGGACGCGGTTGGAAGCCCATAGGAACCAACAGGCGCCCAGCACCCCAACAGGTGCCCAGCGGATTCGGGAGCCCTTGTGAACTGGGCCGAACAACGTGAACCTTGGGGAGGTAACCTCCTGAACAGAAGCCACCAAGAGGGCGAGGCAGGATGTCTTACGAAGATGGAGGCAGTTGAAAGGGCCAGGCTGGTTCTCATTTTTGTCAGTGCTTGTTTTGCTCACGGCGTGATTAGCGACCATGAGCTGTCACGCCACTTTTTGGGGTTGGGGGGGGGGTATTGGGGTGGGTGGTTGGGTGTTTTTAATCATGTTGACTTTGCATCAGCCAATGCAGACACACGCGCAGACAGACACACAGCATGCGCAAGCCGGCCGTGCGTGCCGGAACCTCTGTGCACACCCCGTCCTTGCGCACGCCGGGCATGCATAGTCCGCTTTTCTCGCTCAAACAGACTGACCGCACATAGATTGACGGACATACACCGAAGTGCAAGGACGTTTGTTGTATATGCAGGTTGCCTTGTCAGAGCCACCAGAACCCAACGGTTGCTATGGTCAACTTGCATTGGCTCGAGTCGACAAACATGTTCAAGCCACCAGATTCCTGCGTCAACTTGCATTGGCTTGAGCCGATAGACGTGTTCAACAGAAGAAGAAGAAGAAGAAGAAGAAGAAGAAGAAGCTCAGACAGGCGTAGTCTTCAACTTGTGTAGACAGAAGAGCCGCTCAGACAGGCAAGAACGGCAGCCGAAAAAAGTTAGCTGCGCGGGAAGAGTGGCAGCAAGTGTGCTGCGCGCTATTGGGAAAGGCAGAAAATAAGATAAAAGTGCTGCAAAATACAGCACGTGAGACAATGCCTCAATTTGCACTCTTGAAATCGCACGGGTAATTGCCATAGGTTTGGCTTTGACCGATTCAATGATGGTGTTGCGGGGCCCCACGGTTGCTAACGGCGCCGTGACCTTGTTTTTCCAAAAGGGCTTTAGGGGGAACAACCCGGCGCCAGTCCAAGGGTTGCCCAGTGACAATGTCTTGTTGACCTTGGAGACAGCCAGATCATCGCGAGACGGCAACCACAAGCAGTACTCTGTGGTCGATTTGGCAGGACATGGGGGAATTCACTACATTTCCCAAAAGCCAGGGGGTGCGCTAAATTTCGAATGCCTACTTGAAACAAGACTTCGGCTCATAGGGAAACCCAAAGGTTACTAGAAAGAAACCAAAAAGGTACCCACGAGGTTTTGGCAAGTTGAAGATTCGCAGATCAGTTTCCTCCATATCCGAAACTTGTTTCTAAGCTTGAAGCACTGCAAGCCCTTTAAACATATGGCAGGCGACACGAGTTTCCTTCTGCCTCCTGCTTTTCTAAAGCTTGGCCTTCCCTTGACCCCTTTCCCGTATGAAAAAATGCGATCCGCGACTCGAGCCGGAGGTGAGTGACCCAGCAAAGTGAGCAACATCACCCATAAAAGCAGTAACATCGCCCAGAACCTCCATACATCTGGGCGGTTCCCAGCCGTCCGTTCCTTGGATTTTTAGGCTTTGAGTTGGCTTAGCGGGGTTTCCGTATTGAACCAACGAGCTCCTCACTTTTAGCGGATCAGAAAATGGACCGCCCAGTTAAATCACGCCTATAGAATCATCCACTGTGCCCGTATTTTTTTTTGGCGAACATCACCCGCAAAGAAAAGGAGCGGACATCTCACCCATCAACTCCTTACCCGCAAGCGGCCACGGATCACCCAAAGCGGCAGTTGATGTGGCCCATCTCCAGTCGCCCGCGTTTTGGCGCGCCAGGTGATGGACTTCCCCCAGGCCCAGCTGTGCGAGCAGCTGGGCATCGAGGTGCACGGCATCTTGGGCCCGGTGGCCCCAGCGTCCCCCGTGCTGCCGGCGTCGAGACGGGTCCCAACCGGGTGGTTTGGTTTTTTGGTGGTTGTTTGGTGTAGTGGGTCGCAGGCATGCGGTTCCTGGGCTTTTTGTTTTTAAAGCTTTTTAGATCGTTTTCATGTGTTTTTTTGTGATTCTAGTGCTTTAGTGGTTGGATTTCCAAATTGAACTTACTAAAAGTTAAGCTTTTAGCAGGGGATCTGAGCACAGTTCCCCAAAACCGGGTTTAAGTCTACCTCTTGGGGTCAAAAGACACGGACTCCGACCACGCCGCTGAGGCGCGTTCTGGGCGCGAAGAAACCACAAGCTTCTGGCTGGGCAGCAAGCTGGTTGCTTCGGGTTCCCTGGAGTTCTCCCTAGAAACTTCGAACTTCGGCGAGAAATCGTCGCTGTCCTTGGTCTGTCTCTGGTCTTTGAGCCCAGAGGTTTTTGGCGGAGTTTCCATTCCCCTGGCCCAGAGTCGATTCGAAGGAAGGAGCTTCAGGTCTTTTTGCAGGTGGTGTGCGCCCGATAAAAAGCCGCAAGCAGCCTTTGCCAAAGGTCATTTCAGCTTTTTGCCCGGTTGGTTTACGAGGAACACCACAGGGAATGCATACATTTAGGCCGTCCTCTATTGGGTATGTGCTTTAAGAGCAGCAACTTTGGAAGGGGTGTATCTTGAGCCCGTTTTGCGTGGCCACGCCCGCATTTCGCGAGCGTGAAGCGAAGCTCTGCAGCTGACTGAGGCATGCCCTTCTTCGAGGAGTACGATCTGGCGCCCAGCTCAAAGAGGGACGGATGAAAAGGCAAACGTGAGGGGTGTGGCTTTTTTTATTGAGGGGACCCCCCCGCGCGCCCCCCACATGTTTTTGAGGGGCCCCCAAAATGGAGGTTCTCCTTCCAACCAAAAAACAAAGGGCACCAACTCCAAAAGACCACTAGGGAAAAGGCAGCTTCCCTTCTTCCACAGCTGTTTTTTGGTAAGCAAATGGCTTCTCTATTACAGTAAGGCTACCCTCCCGTCCACTAACATGGAGCCTGACTGAGGGAACCTGTAAGACTACTTTCCATGCAAGTGAAAGTTGGGGGCTTGGGTTCCCACAATGGGAACGTGCTGTACCCCGTATCCCCTGTCATATACTTCTGAGCAATTTATACAGTCTACGCATTACAAATAATGTGTGGGTATCATATATATATATATATATATATACATATACATATACATACCTGTATGCATGCTTGGGGCGCTGCTTTCCCTATACTCAGTTACGCCCGACCAAACCACCTGATCACTTGTTGCCATTGGGAACTACTTACGGCCCTGGCATGCCCGTATCAACTCCCTAACTGGATGTGCCGCAATTTGTAGGCGGTCTCAGCAACTCGTCCCCTTCGGGTGTTCAAATTCAAGTCAACTGATGAACCAAAACTAGACCAACTGCAAGAAGGTGAAATTCGGCTGATGCTTTGTTGAGTGTCCTGGTGGCTTCTCCAAGGGGCTTGAAGGAGATATTGCCGTTTGCAACAGGTGCAACAAGCAGAGTTACATCCTTACATCCCGGTCTTGGGGAACAACTTTGTGCACCATGTCGCACACAAGGGCATGCATTTGGGGCATGTACACTGCCACGTGGAAATGTTTGACGGGACAGCAACGGGAAGCTTGAAGAGGAGTGGTGCTCAATCGCGACCCATATCAGGGAAGGGCAGAGATTTGCTTAGACACGATTTCTGAGAGCTTTGTTTCGCAAGAAGTACCAGAGTTTCCAAGTGAGGCTCCACGCACATGCTTGTCCAGAACATGTCCAACACGTTGGGCACGGTCTGGCTGCCTGCTATAGTTTGCACTTTGCCGGCTATTGGCTCATGAAAGACATGGGATCACCGCTGAAAGCCCTTCCCATTTTGCAACCAACCCACTGGGAAAAACAAAAAAAAACCCAACACCCTGCAAATTTGAACGGGCCGAAGAAGAAGAGCCAACTTTTCGGGGGGCAGATCCCTTTTTGGGGTTCCTTCCGGTGAACTTCTCGAGGAAAACCAAAAAACGCCGCCCGGGAGCCCGGTTTTGGGGCGGGGGCCTCCCGGCTCGCTTTATCTCAGTGGGTCAAGAATTAGTAAATGGCTTGCCCGGGCAAATGGCTTGCCGTGGTCTAAAAGCTGCGGTCTCCCGGTGATTTCCTTTTGACCCCATACCCACCAGAGTTCTCACCCAAAGGTTCCTGAAGAAACCCTTCCCAGGAGATGTCGAGGGGTCTTGGGGTTCTTTCCCGTGCCCTCAGGATCTGGACCGCTACCGGGCGCGGGCGGAGCTCTACCTGCCGGGAAACGCGGCCTCGCAAGGCGCGGAAGACCCGGGGAAGAGGAGCCCGGACGTTTTTTTGGGGGGGCCATGGGGGGCATAAGCTATGGCGATCCCGTTTTGGGGTGGATGAACATCCATTTGCCACCTATTTTGATGTTCACCAGGGGTACTGGGTTTTGACCCACGGCCATGTGTATAGCGGTTGGTTCACTGGTATGGTTGGATGGGAACAAACTGCTTCGGCATCACAGATCTCGGGTGTGTTCTTTTTCAGGAATCCCCCTAAAATGGTGGTGTTCCTTTTGGTTTCGCTTTAAACACAACTACAACAAGATCCCCACACCTTCAGCTTGCCAGCAATTGGTGGCTTGGATGGGTGGCTTGCTGGTTTTGCGGTTAGGGATTGACCTCTACACGAACAAGGGGTTGCACTCCCCAGACCACCAATCCAAACCACCAATCACCCTCCCCACCAAGTACTCAGTTGTTCAAAGCCGACCTTTTGACCTTTTGGTTTTCCCATTTTGGTCCATATTTAGTCATGGCCCCAAAAGGTTAACCTTTCAGTTGCAGGTCCTTTGGGCAACTGAAAGTAACTTGGAACCTGCACAGGAACCATTTTTCGCAGGAACATGGTCTTCAAGGAGCTTCGCAGGTTCTACTGTGGATGGACGAAATCCATTTCGCACCACCTACTGTAAGCACCCCCTAAATGATTCTTGTCCCTTTGCAGATACCAACTAAAATGGTTTCAACCATGGATTCAAAGTGGCGCGAAATGGATTTTGTTCATCCACAGTAGAACCTGCAAAACTCCTTGAAGATCATGTTGCTGCGAAAAATGGTTCCTGGTTCCATGTGGTGTGGATGGATGGTTTGGAGAATGCAACCCTTGTTCGTGTAGAGGTAAATCCGTAAGCACCAAACCAGCAAACCACCAACCCAAACCACCAATTGCTGGGAAGCTGAAGGTGTGGGTATCTTGTTGTCGTTGTCGTTGAAGGATGTTGTGGGGTAAGGGTTTTCCAAGACCTCGAGGCTTCTACAGCGGGGTGAAGCACCTGCCGGGCATCGAGCTGCCGCAGAAGAACCTGGGCCTGGCGGTGAAGGGCATGGCCGTGGATGAGGCGAAGACGTTTTCACACTAACTCGCGGTCCACGGGATTCCCCCCAGGTCAAAGGTTGCAGTTGGCCGCGGGGTCCAACCAAAACTACCCACTTTTGTGGAGGTCTTAAAAAGGGAAGTTGAGGGACCCCTGACCTCGCATGCGTCACCTTGGTTTTTGTTTCTCCCCAGTGTTTCTTGTTTTTGTTTTAGAATTATTATTTCTTTGGGGGGGGAACCTCTTGGATGCGTCTGTGCTTTAGATGCATGGCTTCCCTTCAAGACCACAAGCAAGGGGTAGCCTCAAAAATACTTTCTACTTCGAACCGCCCACTCAGAAGTCTGCTTGACCTAAGCTAAGCTAGTCAGCTGGTTGAACACGGATTCCACCGGTTCGATCTTCACTTGCTCCCAGGATTTGTTTTTACCTGTGAAGACTTAGGTCCCAATTCTCACGTTTGCCACAAGTTTCTCGCGGTTGGCGGGAGCAGAAAGAAAAGTTGGCACAATCTCTGCGGTTCTTGGCATGTGGGGTTGGGTTGGAAGTTTTGTGGGGGGGTTTTGTGGTTTGTGGGGTTGGCGAGTTGGGGGGTTGGGGGGTTGGGGCAAGCGGCAGGCAGCAGGGGGCAAAGTGTGTTTGTTGACCGCTCGCTTCCACTTCGAGTTGGACTTTAGCCTTTGTGGCAAGACCGCAAAATGGTGGCTAGCCCATCCACGCAGCAAGAGAAGGGCGAGAAAGCCATAGTCTTGGCATGACAGGAGCATTGTTTCCCGTGAGACCCATGACACGCCCCAGAGGCAAGCCAGTTTCGCGCATGAACCTGTCGGCTTCTCTTCCAAGAGATGTTGTAACATGAATCAAAGCGCACGGAATCCCTCTTCGACCCGTTCAAACTCTCAAACTGATTCTTGTTCGGGTAGTCTGAATTGGTGGTTTGGACGCGTGGTTTCGGGATTTGACCCCCCGGCTCTTGTAGCCTTCCATAGCACGAATCAGTCTAGGCAATTTAGAGCGAGGTCAGCCGAGGTGCGAGGTGGAGCAAATATTTTACGCGAGGCGAGTTAACTAAATTCAGAACAACGAGGTGCACACGTAGATGCAGCAGGAGAGGGTCCCACAGCAGGAAAAAACTGTTCAGGGCCTGAAAAGTTATTTTATACGGTCAGAGGTGATTGTTGGGGAAAATAACTTTTTGAGCCCTGCAAAGTTTTTTTTGCTCATAGTCTTCCCGTAGCCCTCCCGTAGCCTTCCCGTAGCCTTCCCGTAGCCTTCCCGTAGCCTTCCCGCCTTCCCAAAGCACCCCTAGTCTCATTGTTTCCGGCAACCCCTCAGCAAAGCCTTTGACACAACAAAGGCCAGCCACTTGCCTTTGGCCAGGGTCACATGGAAAGATATTCTGACATTGCTGTCATTTGGGATCCAGCGGCAACCGGACATGCAACGGATCCTTTCCAAGGTGTGTTTGGAGTGGGGAGCAAACGGAACGAAATTTCTGGAAATGGCATAGCGGCGGAAAAGTGAATAGTTTTGAGAGCTAAATTCAATGAACCATACTGCATTGCATATTGTATTCCATGTATATGGCAGACTTGTATTGGACATTGTATTGGTGTTTGCGAGCTGGGGCTGCCAAAGTTTCCTGTAGCGCACTTGTACTGGGACGCGGCGTTGTTGTTGGCAAGCTTGGGGCTGCCAAAGCGCAAAATAAATTTTCAGGGCTTGTAAAGTTGTTCTTCAGCACTCCAGGCAGCTATCCGGGGCTGCCAGCCCTCAGAATGGAAATAAGCGACCCTGCAGGCAGCTAGCGGCCGCAAACGTGCAAAGTAAACTTTTCGGAGCTTGAAAAGTTTTTCATCGCCTCCAACGGCTATCCGCGTTCTGGACTCGTACTACAAAATTGTGATTTTCGTGCTGGAGCTGCGGAAGCGTACTTTTTTGTACTTGGCTTGTACTACGAGTCGTGGAAGCGCGCTTCTTGCACTAGGCTTGTGCTACAAAATTGATTTTCGCGCTGGAGCTGCGGAAGCGTACTTTTTTGTACTTGGCTTGTACTACGAGTCGTGGAAGCGCGCTTCTTGCACTAGGTTTGTGCTACAAAATTGAGTTTTTCGAGCTGGAGCTGTGGAAGTGTGCTGGAACGTGGCATTGGTGTTGGAAGGCTCGGGGCTGCCAAAGCGCAAAATAAACTTTTAGGAGCCTGAGAAGTTTTTCAGCACTTTAGGCAACTATCCGCGTGCTAGACTTGTAGTACAAAGTTACGATGTGACGAGGGATTTAGCGAGGTGACGAGGTGACGAGGTGACCGCGGATTTAACGAGGCGAGGCGCACACTCCAAAACCTTATTTAGCAACGAGGTGACAAGGTAAGATTTATTGCAAATTGCCTAGATCAGTGAGAAGCTGATTTGGGGCATCTTCCTTAACGAGTCCTTCGGCAGGTCGGCCACTGGTTTGTGCCAATTCACTTGGTGAATGCTTCAGATCAGGTTCCGATCCACTCCGAAGGATCGACCCAAACCGAGGGGGATTTTTTTTGGGGTCTTCAATGGGGCTTTGTTGTGTGAGACTTCTCGGAAGTAGATCTCTTTTTTTTGTGTGAGGCTTCATGGAAACCAGAACATAATTGCTTAGTGCTTAGGGGACAAAGTGTTTGTGACATGGTTGGGGTCACATTTTTCTGATGTTGGGATCCTTATTGGACATTGCTAAAAGTGTCGGGCATTCCTATTGGTCTGAACGACGGCTCCCTGGTGGTCTATTGTCAGTTCGGGCGGCCTTCCACAGAAAAGGGGGCCCGTCCCGAAACCTTCGATCGACCTGAACTGGCCTTTTGCTTCACCCGTTTTGGTTCCAAACATTTTCAGAGGCACCAAAAGGTGAGTTTCTCCATCTTTTTGGTCAATTCTTATTGGCCAAAAGCGATCACCTTTCCTTTCATCTCTGGGTCCAACTTTTTGTTTCGTCCAAACCGGCTGAGTCATAGGTGTTTTTTGGTGTTTTTTTTTTTGGGGTAGGGGTTCCATAGGTCCATTTATTTGTCTGAACGCCCCCCCAAAAAAACAAACCAAACGGTGGTGTTCCTTTTGGTTTGCCTTGAAACCGGGGCTGTGGGAAATGACAACTTCTGTGATACAACAAAAAGGGCCTCCCAAAGACCAACTCCCCATTTTGCTCGATGGAATTCCTAAAAGTATCACAGTGGTTGGATAGACCTCGAGTGATCAAAAGCCAATCAAGGAGAACAATTTTGAGGGTTCCCCCTGGCCATGCAGGGCTCCATTTTGCGACCACCACCCAATTTTGGACAAAATGTCTGTTAAAAAAGATCTGACATGGAAGACAGGGTTCACTGATTGTCCTTGGAAACCAAAACTGGCACCAACCAAAGACACACACAAACACAACCACCACCACAACCCCAAACACAACCACAACCCCAACCCCCTGCCCCTAGCTTCTTTCGAGGCCGAGGAGGACCCCAAGGCCTTCATCGGCTTAGTGGACACCAGCGCCGCCCACACGGCCGGGGCTGAAAAACCGGGCGGTTCAGTTCCAAGCGGGTCGGGGGTCCCCCCAAAATGATGTGTCTTTTGTTAGCGGACCCCCCAAAGAGGAATTGAATAAACAAGCAAACACGTGAGTCCATAGATAGATAGATAAGTGAATAAGTAAATTAATGAATGAATGAATGAAGGAAGGAAGGAAGGAAGGAAGGAAGGAATGAACTAATATTATATGAACTAATGAAATGAAATGACATGAAATGGAATGGAATGAAATGAATGAATGATTGAATGAATGAATGAATGAGTGAGTGAGTGAGTGAATGAATGAATGAATGAATGAATGAATGAATGAATGAATGAATGAATGAATGAATGAATGAATGACTAAATGTAAAAATACTACATATAGCACATACATAAATCAATTAATCAATAAACAACGTAACTTCTTTTTTCTTTTTTTAAAGAAATAATAATTTCCTGGATAAGTAACTGCATTCAAAACCATATCCTCGAGCCCTCCTTTTTGCAACTCACTGTGTTTTTTTTGGAATGCGGGTTACCCATTTGGTACCCAAGGGAGCCACACTAATAAGGGCTGGCTGCGATCCTTTTTTTATGGGGCCCTGTGCATGTCAGTTCTTTCATTGCACCTTATTTGGGCGGTCCTTTTAACTCGGGGGGCCAACACTGATCGGTGGTTCCTTTGGTTTCCCTTCACCAACCAACGCGGGCTCCCCCACATTGATTGATTACCAGGTATGCGGTACCCCTATGGGTTTTCTACACCACCGAATTCGGCTCCAAACCAAGTGGAAGGAAGCTTTTTCAGGGTGCCGTTTCTGAGATTCCAACATGGATTTCGTTTTACCTCTTGGTTTCCCTTGTAAAAACCCTGCTAACATAGCCTCTGGGCGAGTTCCTGACAGATCCAGTTTCCTCTCAGGGAGTGGGGGTGCTTGTGGGGTACCAACTTGATTCCCCAAAAAGGATTATTTTTCCAACAACCCGGACAAAACAGTTGCAAGTGCAATGTGTAACATGAACCATGCTTGTTTTGATCGCTTTGCCAAGATGAATTTCTCTCTTCTTTTTGGATTCCCTTGCGTGGTCAAGCCCTCACACCTCAGAATGGCGACCTTGATCAAGAGGCTAGGCAGTTCCGGAGACGTTGGCCCGAACAACTACGTTGGGTGTTGCCAACTCAAGACCACTCAACTCCCTTGATAAATCCACCCACCAACACTTGCCACCTTCTTCCTTGTGGATACGTTAAACACCCACCAACACCACGCTTCCAGTATTTTAACACCCACCAAACGCCACAAAGGCTTCCAACCTTTCCCCTCCACCCTCCACCTGGCCCCCCTCCACCCTCCCCCGGCGCCTTTTCCACCCTTCCCCCCCCCGCCCCCACCCCATCGAATCCGAGTCGAGTCCCGACATCGACTCCGAGATCGAGTCCGAGATGGCTGTGGGTCAAAACCAATGGTATTATTTTGGGGTAGCTGCACCACCCATTTTAGAACCGATTTTAGTGGTTGGATTGAATCGGATGTTCACTGGGGGTACGATTTGGGTTTTGACCCATGGCCAGATGGCAGGTGGTGAACTGGGAGGCGGCGAAGCTTCTGGGCTTCGATGGCCCGGAGGACGGCCGCCTCGTCCAGGCCGCCAAGGCGCCGAAGCGGCGGCTGGGCGCCGGCGGGTTTTGGGGTAAAAGGTGGGGGTGGGGGGGGGGGTGGGTTGAGGGGGTTGAGGGGGTTGAGAGGGGTTGGGGGAAAAGAAAGTGGCGTTGGACTGCGGGGTGCGGTTCGAAGTGCGAGTAAAATAGGGGTCCCTGGCCATGGGTGGTGTCCTTGGGGTTGGTTAGTTTGGTGGTTGGAAATAGATGGGTTTCATTGGTTTAGATGCGCTGAGTGGTGTTGATCGGTGAGCTTGGTTGACAGATGGGGTTCCACTGGTTTAGATTGGTTCTATTCCAAAAGGACGCCTATCCCATGTTTTTTTTGGTGGTTTTTTGAATGTTCGCCTTCTCACTTGCAACCAAAGCGAATCGACCTGACATTGGGTTTCCCCTTTTTGGCACTCAATTTTTTGCGGCCCCAAAAGGTGATCACCTTTGATTCCTGAGGGACCAGGAACCGAGTGGCGGCTGGAACCGGTGCCAGGTGCTCGCAGCTTCTGCGGATGGCAGCGCCGAGGACCTCTGCGAAAACGCGAGCCGTCGGGCTGTCCACCTTTGTTTTCGCGGAGCGGGAGACAAAAATGCGAAGGGGAGACAGAATCCCCCCCAGAGAAGGCTTGGGCAAGAAGTTTGTTTTTTTCTTTTCAATCAGGCAGGGTTGGGCAACACGTTGGTTTAGTAAGAACAACCAGCCCACGGCGCCTTTATTTGCGGATTCATGGCTAAACAGCGGGGCCAAGAACAGAAGTTGTACGGGAACAGGAATGCCCCCTCTTTTTTTTGGCGCTCGCTGGTTGCTTGGGGAGAATGGTTCCGTGTGTTTTGTTTTGGGGGGGCAACACGCCCCGGGTGGTTTCCCTCGGGGTTATTTCCACAAACTTGAAGGGAGCCACGGAGACCAAAGTCTTTTATTCGTCCCCCCCCCCCCGCGAGCAAGGGGTTTGTTCTCATTGGAAAGTCCCACAAAATTGGCTGTTCTCCTTTTGGCTTCCCTTTGAAACTAAAGGGAATTCTCAAATTATGGACACGCCAGTTTCGATATGCCGCCCCTCAAAGTGCCAGATCACAATTCACTGCTCTTTGCACGTCGTTTAGTTGTTTAGGTTTTGTCAAGTCCTGCTTGCTGGGGGGGAGGGGGCCGGGAAAAATACGCAGGTTTATTTTATGTATGTTTTCTTTTTTTTCTCTCTTGTTCCTTTTTGTTTGTTTGTTTGTTTGTTTGTTTGTTTGTTTGTTTCTTTTTTGGGGGAGACCCCTGCAAACCCGCATGGAGAGTTCGTTTTGAGGACGGCACTTTGCGGACGGATCCTCTTTGGAGCGCGAATCATCCAACTTGACTGAACGACCGCACCAGGAATCTTTCAGAGCATCCCAGGTGGTAACCTCAACCGCAAAAGGCGCCTGTCAGGAAACCTTTCGTGGGCGCTTCGGATTGGTTTGGGGAGTACCCTTGGCTCTTGTGCAGGGTAAATGGGGAAACCCCCACCGTAAGCACCACCAATTCAAAGCAGCCAACAAAACTTCCCCCTCCGTAATCACCACACCACCAATTCAGAGCACCGAATGAGCGGGAGGCGGATCCCGCTTTTTCCCGGCGCAATCCGCTCGAAAGCTTCGGAGCTTCAGGGCTCACGCGGCAACCGCCAGGCAGTCTTTTGGTTCCGAACCCTGACGCCGGAGAAAGTGAGAAGCTGATTTGAGAGCTGAGAGCATCCCAAATTTGAGTCGTTTTTTTGGTTCGGATTTTGTTTTGAGAAGCTGATTTGAGAAAGCGAGTAGGTTGACGCCGCATCTCAAATCAGCTTCCCTCAATTCGTGGAGCCGAATCGGTTTGGAGGTGTTCCGGTGGTGTCCCATTTATCCTCTACGAGAGCCAGGATTAAGATCCCCAAACCACCAATCCAAACCACCAATGCAAACCACCAATGCAAACCACAAATTGAGGGTTCGAGAGCCAGGACTAAGATCCCCAAACCACCAATCCAAACCACAAATTGAGGGTTACCTTGTCAACATGTGGTTTCTTCTCAACATGTAAAACACATGCCGCTTCGCTGTTTCTTTCCATATTGTTGGGTGGTTTATAGTCTTTGGTTTCGGATCATGTTTTGGCAGGCTGCAACAAAAACACAGCTTTTGCTCACATGGTCCCAGGAAACTATTGGTTGCCCTTGCGCTTGTTTTCCAAATGATTTTAGCCCGCCTCCCAACCCCCAAAAAAGCAAATAGGGGTTTCTCAACACGGCGGACCCCTCTTCGCACGCTTCTTACAGAAGAACCAAAAGGAACAAGGTCATTTGGGGCTCCCCTATTTTGAGAAACACCCATGTGTTTTTCATGGCCCCTAAAAGAATCGACAGAATGGGGGTTAATTGGTGGTCTGCATTGGCGGTTTGCTGATTTGAACCCTTGGTTCTAGAGGATACATGGGGTTTGCCCCTGCACTTCACCAGCAAACCACCAATCCAAAGCACCAATCGGAGGCATGGTTGTTGTTGGGAAACATTTTACATTTGTGCTTATTGTGGTTTAGTGGTTGAAATCCAACCACTTAACTGCTAAAATATTAGAATTGTTGCTCCCCTTCCAACGTCAACCAAGGAGGGAAGCTGAGGGCTGGTCGTCGTTTTTTGTTTTGTTTCCAGCCTTCCGCGAACGGAGCGAAAGGAGATGCCGGTGGCATTGGTCCGGCTCAGCCTGTGCAGCGCGCCGGAGGGAGCCGCTTGGATGCGTCGAAGCGAGCGGCGAAGCCGACGTGCGGGGTGGAGTCTAGGTCCCCCCAGCAATTGGTGCGCTTTCTGACTGTTCCTTTTTTGGTTGGGAGGGTTTCCCCTAGTAAAATAGACACAGAAGAAAATTGGGTACCCTTATTCTAACCCCTCTACTGGAGGACCTAGGAGTAGAATTTGTGGTTTGGGTTGGTGGTTTGGACGTTCGGGGGCTGCCTTCCCCGTTTGGTTTCAAAAAGATACTGGGGTTCAAGTCCTAAGCCAATCCAACCGCCAATGAAGGGGTAGCTGAGTGGGTGCTTGCGAGCTCTTCTTGTATGGAACTTGAAAGGGAGGATTTGAAGGTCTCAAAATTCCTGAATTCAGGTTGGTGAAGCAATTGCTTGGTGCAGAAGTTATATGAAGCCACGGCCATTTTACGCGCCAGAGTGGTTGGCGCCCAAAAGTCAATGATGAACGATTACTTAGCCTCATTGAAAGCAACAAGCAGGCGGCGCCCGAAAAGTTGGTGAAACCTGAGGCGAAGTCTTTGGTTGCCATTCGCGGGCCTTCTCAAAGTGTAGGGTTCCTCTTCGATTCGAGGCTTGCCCACAAGCTTCTAAGCTTTTGGTGGCGATGGTGACAGCACTGAAGCAGTCGAATTCCTCAGAGGCGACAAGAGTGCACCCCCCCAAATGGATTATCAGGTTTCCGAACTACACGCGCCCACATCAACAAGGCTCCGATGCAGTCAGCGGCAGACACAGTCGGTGATCTCTGTTTCTCGCACACGTTTTTCTAGAGCATCATATGGGCGTGTCTTAAAAGTGGGCTACCCGAGAAATGGTCAGTTTCCTTTTCGTTTCCTTTCAGTTTCCTTTCAGTTTCCTTTCAGTGTCCTTTCAGTTTCCTTTCAGTTTCCTTTCAGTTTCCTTTTGGTTTCCATGGAAAGAAGAGTATCCTCAAAAACAAATGAAGGTCCACGCAAAAACAAAAACAGCTCTGGCACAAAACAATGGTAAACGTCTAACATCCGGACCTGTTTGCCTCGGCTTTTGTCTGTCTTCCGTACTCAAAGTTTTGAAGGTATCACGCTGCAGCTGACCATGCAAGAAGCACATAAAAGGACTTGTTAAGCGCGTTCCATGGTTCCAAATGTGGACGCGCTAAGCCTGCAAGCATCACACGCATGGCCTGGCACAACTTTGCGAGCCTGCTGTGCAATCCCACCCCACCCCACCCCAGGCCCCGCCCCGCCCCGCCCCAACCCGCCCCGCCCCGCCCCGCCCGCCCTGCCCCAGGCCTCGTCCTGGCCACGTTTCTTCATGAGCGACATGAGCTGCACATGTTTTTGTCCTTTTTGCCATGTTTCTGGTACCCGCGCCTTGTTCACAATGCCAAGAGCAGAAAGAATAAGATGAACAAACACAACATGATACGGCGTGGGGGCTCCTCCAGGCTCGGGTACCAAAACCAAAAAAATAACCCATCTCCTTTTGGATTCTTCTCTAAAGGAATGGGCGGGGAAGCCTCTTGCTTCTGTACCGGGCTGGAAAGGCCAAAGGATGTCGCGAGCAATTGAATGGGGCATTACTTATGTTGAGCAAAGAGTGATCTTAGTTGGCAAACTGGATGCTAAATGGCATGTATTTTGTTTGTTTACCCAAAGGGAAACCTAAGGGGATGGGCTATTGTTCAATTTTTCCAGACCCGAATCAACAGCCCGCAAGCTGCCAACATTGTTTCGAGCTGGCTCCCAGTGTCAAATTTGTGGCATTTTTTCCTTCTGGAGCCCACTCTTCTTCTTCATTTCAGACGTGAATGTGTGCCAGCTTCCTTCCCCCCCACCCCCTTCGCTCCCTCCCTTCCCCCCCTCCCTTCCCCCCCCCTCCCTTCCCCCCCCCCTTCCCCCCTTCCCCCCCTTCCCCCTTCCCCACTTCCCCCCCTCCACTCCCCCCGGGTGAAATGGGACTCAGCTGCCCTTGGGCTGGGGATGCCACAGGTCAAGCCCATGGTCCAGTCGGTCTCCAAGGCGGGTCGGCGAGCTGTCGCGCTCGCTCGCTTCGCGCTTCGGCGGGCTTCGCCTCTTCGCTGGTCGGGGCTTTCGTCGGGGTTGTGGGTGGCATCTTCGGAGCGAAAACCCTCCCACCCGTTTCACATGGAACCGTTCTTTCGGGGAGTCGGTCCTGGTTTGGACGGACGGATCAGTTTCCTTTCAAAGGGACAGGGTCCCGAACGTCGAACGGTTCCATGTGAAAAGGGCGGGAGTTTCCTTTTGGCGTCCCGTTTAAAAACAAAAAAAAAAAAAAACACCAGACAAGGGCGTTAAGACCAACAAACAAGAACTTCCAACTCCAAAAACGACATCCTATTTCACCAACAGGACTCCATTGCTTGCACCACCGTTCAGAAGCGGTTTCTGGTTCGATTCCCCGACGTGAATCAGGAACTGGTCGTGGATTCCACCATGGTGTCAAGTTTCAGGATTTTGTCCATCCACAGTAGGGATCCCGTTCGGGTATTTGAAGGGACACCAACAATTTGACCCCGGCCATGTTGGCTTAGTTTAAGCCAAGAATTGACCAGTTTTCGTACCTCATGCGGATGTCGGCTTTTAGCGCAAGGCCCGAGGATCAACATGCGCCCAGGATGCGCAGGTCTAGCTTCTGAGGGAGTCTAAAAAAATCTACCTAACCTAACCACACGAAGGAACCCGCTAAGCCGTGGCTGCTTGAAAGCCCTCCAGGAAGCAGGCAATCGCTTGGCACCCGTGCATGGCCAGTTCTAGCGGATTGGGCCCGGGGTTTGGAACAGCGATGTTTTCTTTGGCGCATTTTGCCGAGGGATGTTGGGACTTTTAAACTTTTTGCCAGCTCATGGAGGTTTTCCTGAATTAAACCACTAAAAGTTAAAAAGACTTTGGCAGGGGAGCAGAAAGCAACCGAGTTTTAGTGTGGTGACTTTTAGGGGGGGACCTGGTAGGCCTCCTCCCGAAACAAGGCCGAGCCACCTCCAGATTCCATTCCTCTGGTGGGGATGGGCGGGTGTGCCTGGCCCTAACTGGGAGCTTGCCCCCCAACGAACTGTCGCAAGTTGGAGGACCATTTTAGTTGATCCAAGTTTCCATCATCCACTGTTGGGGGCAGGGTCCAACCCCTAACATCAAGAAGTGCAGGCCCAGGCCCACGGCCAGGGCCCATGCCTCGACTTCCTGCGGCCTCTAGGGAAACCAAGCGGGTTGCGGGCATACCCTGTTCGTCTCAGACCAAAACGGGGGAAGACGGCATGAACCCATGGCAAGATCCGAGCTCAAGCGATGTGGTGCCGTTTTTGCCATGTCTTTGAGAATTTGGACGAGCTTGGTGCTGCTTTGGTACCACTGCCAGGCTCAAGCAATCCTTTTGCCTTTTGCACTTGTTTCTTCATCTTCCTGTTTAGCCAGCAAATAGGTAAAGTTGGATGAAAGCACATGGCACATTTGGTTTGGTCAGCCCCTTCTGGTGGAGCTTTTTGCGGCCTGGCGAGGTACAGTCAAGGCCACAAGAGCCAACTCAGACCTGGTGCACTTGATCCACCCGCGCAATGCCTCGGCTGTGATTCAAATGCAATGCTTCAGACAGAGAGATGGCGGCGCGAAGGGAACGACAGAGGAGTTGGATGCTTTTCGAACCCAAGAAAGCCATGTGCCGTGCCGTTCCGGGCTTGGAAGTGCTGGGTGCTTCTTTAGCCCACTGGGAAACTGTTGAGTTTTTAGCCCACGTTTTTTTGTTACTTAACAAAGGAAAAACACATTTTTTGCCCACTGCAGGGGCCTTGCTGGGTTGGAAGTGCTGGGCGATTTTCCACCAGGCAAACCTAACCATTGGGTGAGGCTCAGCCCTTGGCCGCACGCGTTGACAGGAGGCGGCAACGACGAAGCCCGGTGTCTCATCAGCGCAGCTTCGAGACATATGATTCTTCCAAGCTGCACTGGAGACAACATCACGAATTTCCAGTCAAGTGATGGAAACTCCACCGTTATTGGTTGCGTGTGTGCTTGCTTATTACATTTTAGGTTGTTTCCGCTTCTGCTTTTTGTGGCAAGTGCTTGAAGCAAACGACTCTTTTTCCGCTGAGCTGTGCCCCACAGGAAACTGGGCTCTCCTCCTATATTCTTTATATGTCCAGCTTGACCAAAGTAAAATCTGACAATACGATGCGTCAAAATATGGGGACCCCCCAAGTGAGTTTCCCCTTTGGTTCGGCACTAACACCCCAAGGGGCACCGAGCCTCGCTTTACCCCGAACCCAGGATCGGATCTGCGACACTACGCGTATCCAGCCCAGCTGAGACTCTCGGATGTCCTGTGGGTCCATTTGCCTGGATCCATGGATGCATCGCTGGACTCATCGGAGTTGATGGCTTCTCGACTTGGTTTGGTGCTTCCTTTTCTTTCCACGTTTGCTTTTGTATGTTTCTCACTTGTCGTCGTTGTGTTTGTTGTTGTTTGTTTGTTTGTTTGTTTGTTTGTTTGTTTGTTTGTTTGTTTGTTTGTTTGTTTGTTTGTTTGTTTCTTTGTTTGCTTGTTTGTTTGTTTGTTTGTTTGTTTGTTTGTTTGCTTGCCTGTGTCCCTTTCAACCATCAAGTTTGCTCGCTTTGTGCAGGTTCACGGCTTGCCTTTTCAACCTTCGGCCCTCCTTCCAGTTCCCTTTTCCAGGATTTCCTGCCACTTTGTGACCAGGATTTCGTGCCAGCTTGTTTTTTCCGGCGGTTTTCCCTGAGTTTCCTATCGTGGCAGCTGGAAGCACGAGGACATGTGAACTTTTTGGGGCTCTCGCCAGCCCAGGGCTCTCGACCCAAGATCCATCGGATCGTTTTGTCCTATGACAACGTGGTTGCCGTGGAAAGCGAGTACTGCTTGAAGCCGGAGGTCGCCTCCCTGGTGGAGTACATCGAGTCAGATGTCAATGAGACTTTGGCGCATTTTGCTTGGATGTTAGGACTTTCACTTTTTGCCAACGAATGGGTTTTCCATTAAACCACGAAAAGTTAAACTTTTAGCAGGGGGGCAGAAAGCATCCGAGGAAACTAAGAATGAATGCTGGTGGGCTGTGCGCTACCAAATCGTCACCGGCCGGGTCTGGAAGAGTGGCTGGGTGACACAAATCAACCTTACTCTTTGTTCGAGTTGCCTGAAGGCGGATGGACTTGCCTGTTGTGTTTTTCCCCGATCCCCCCCCTCCCCCCCCGCGGGTGGATCCAGTTGCCCTTATAGGCAACCAGGGAAACCCATCCATGGTTAAAAACGCCCTTTGAGATGCCGAGGTGATTTGAATTTGTCTCTCAAGCAGGGGGTCTCTTCCAGAACCATGTTGTATTCTAGACTAACCGCAATATGAAACAGAACCTGAGGATAGTTTTTTCTGTGTCGTCCAGATAGGCAAGTGTTCTTGGGCATCATGTCAAAGAGAATCTGAGGATTTGTTTGTCCAGATACTTGGGCACCCAGGTAGTAATTCCAACGCGACCATTCGAGATGCCATCGACACCATCCGCATCGGTGATGGCTTCCACCTTGGAACCGATGGTATTGAGAATCGGCTTCTGAGGCGCGGGGCATCGGAGGAAAACCTGAGTTTTGCCACCTTTTTGGGTACGTCGGTGAAGGCGTTCCTGTGGTTCCTTAGATTCAACGTGGTTTTTGCCTTTGCCATTGGCTCCCCTGCGCCCAATGTTAAACGAACAAACTTGTCGCGGGCGCCTGCAGGTTGGGATTTTCAAGCAAAAAGGGGCTTACCCAACTCATCAAGGCGGGTTCTCAGAATTGGCCCTTTTCGGTTTTTCCTTTGACAGCCGGCACCGAAACGGGCCCCTGTGAAGAGGGACGAGGGAACAAAGGGCCCCCGGCAATTGTTGTGGCTGACTCTATGCCAAAAGTCCAAGGCGGCTCCTTGGTTTTTCTTTCCCACGCTCACCGGGGCCCAAATTTTAGCGACCTTTGACTTTGGAGCACCCCTGACCGCAACCAAACCCAAAAGTGAAGCTCAGGGGACAGTCGCCAAGTGCAGATCTCCGCGGGATCCTGGGTTTTGGGTCGATTGACCAGCTTCAGATACCACCTTTGGGACACCGGGACAAGCCATGGGAAAACCTGGAACGACCATTCACAACTGCTCGGAGGATTGGGGAAAGGCAAGCCCTGATAGCCTCTCAAGCTAGAGGTTAGACCCCTCTGAGGCTGCTGCGGTACTTGCACTTCCGGAAGCCCCGAGAGTTCTGGGACCGATTTCTGAAGCATGGAGCTGTGGACTGGAGCAGGATCATTTTCTCAGGCGCCCAAAGTTGTGGAAACCATGGGTGGAGGGGAGAGGAAAATGCCCCCACTTGAAAACCTCATTTTGGCGGAGGCATCTTTTCATTTTGGCGAAACCATTGGCGAACACATTTTTGACAACCATGTTTGTATTTTGCTGAAAGACCAAACTGGGATGGATGTGTGTTTTCCCGAAAGCATTGCAATGGGTTTTTCCGCCAAGCATATGGTTTTCTTGCACACAGGGCCTGCATAGAGAACTTGTGCATACAGAAAAGACCTGCGGAGGAACTTGCACAGACAACTTGCACAGAGAACTTGCGCAGAGAAGTTGCGCAGAGATCTTTGGCAGAGAACTTGCACAGAGACTTGGCAGAGAACTTGCGCAGAGAACTTTGCGTCTAAATTAATCCATTTTTGATTGGCGGGGAAGATTTGTTCGTCGTGAGCAACCGTCTGCTGGAGTCGATGTGCAACAAGCGAGGACTTTTTGCCACTTTTCAGCATGGCGCGCGACACCCTTTGCGGGGATCGGCAAGGTCGACGTGCGCGAAGGCCTTTCTTAGCTTTTAACATCCCCGCGCGGCCCTATGCAGCGGCCATGCGCGCCGGACCGGGCGTGAAAGTTTGTCTCGCGGGCGGCGCGGCGGCTCTGGGAATTGACCGGTCCCAGGCTTGAGCCTCTCCGGTGGTTTGCTCCATCGACGGAAGCACAGTACGGAGCGCGCTTCTGCAGAGGCTTGCGCCAAGATGCTGGCGCCCAGCTACCTCGCCCAGAATGGAGAGCGCGCGCAAAATCTTGGAGACAGAACGTGCGCATGAACGAGAATTGCGCAGGGAACCTTCGGCGAGAAGCTTGCACTCAGAGCTTGCGCCCAGAGCTTGTATTGAGAACTTGCGCCGACAAACTTGCATAGAGAAGCTTGCGCAGAGTGCTTGCGCAGAGAAACTTGCATCGAGAACTTGCCCAGACAAATTTGCGCAGAGAAATTTGGAACTTGCAAAGAGAGGTTGCACAGACGCGGGTCCCGCCCGCAATGGAAACTTGCTAACGCATCTGGGAAAACTTGCGCAGAGAACTTGCCCATTGCCCAGGGATAGCTTGCGCAGAGCCTGGCGAGAAGAAACCTTTGTATGGGCAGGGCGGCGTCTGCTATTTAAGCATCCTGCTGGTGACCCAGCAGTCGGCTGTGTGTTTCCATGCCGCAGGAGACCTTTCCCGTGTCTTCCCTTTTCTGGACTTTTGTTGGTTCCAGTTTTGGTTTCTATTGCAGACTTAAACTGGTTGCCTAAGGACAATCAGTGAACCCTGTCTTCCATGTCAGATCTTTTTAAACAGACCTTTTGTCCAAAATTGGGTGGTGGTCGCAAACCCTCAAAATTGTTCTCCTTGGGTTGAGGGATCTTGCGGTATATCCAACCACTGATACTTTCGGGAATCTCCTCTTCTGGGGGGTTAGTCTTTCGCCCCTTTTTGTTGTATCGCAGAAGTGGGTTCCATTTTCAACCACAGCCCTGCTCCCCTTTCAAACCACATCAGGCTAATTCGCCTCAGGTGACCTTTCTTGCACGTCAGGTCACAGCCAGGGAGGCGGTCACGCAGCGATGCTCAGCTTCTTGCATCCGCTGCGCCGCGTGTTTTTCCTCAGCTCTCCTTGCGACGTGTCCTCCTGGACGACTGGACACTTGCCGGTTCCCAGTCATGCCCGAGTTTAGTGGGATTTCTGACCATGGCCCACCAGAAGTTCAATTTTAGCAAGGAACTGATGACATATCTGGCTCAAGTTCAACGTTTATCAAACAGTCAATGACAAATCCCAAGAACTGGCAATGACTTCATTTTTGAGCCAGGGATCAACAACCCACTGAGGAAAGTATTGCGATGGCGCTCAGACTGCCACACCCTGCACAGCCGCTGCGAAGCCTATTGAAGGTTACTACGGCATGGTGCAAGCACATGAGATAGACATTTGCAACTTGGTGTATTCTAAACTTCCCTAGGAGATCATGAATGAATGGGTCATTTGAACGTTTTTGAGATGCATTTGTAACTTGGTGCTAAGCAGCAAACGCACAACCTAGGCAATTTTCCATGTCGTTTCGGGAAGTCATTTAGTCCTTGGCGCAGTCTAAATAGCAACCATTTTCGCAAAAGGAGACCGCAACAGAATGTCCTTTTGTCGATATTTCAAGGCCTGCTTATTTGGCATCCAGAATTTGTGGCAGTAGACTTATCTCACCTTTCAGCCGTTTTGCTCTTTCTGAGCATGCTTTACTTTCCCTGTCAACCAGGAAAGAGTCAAGCCCCTTTCGGCTGGGTAGCTTGGCCATCTCCTCGCTCTCTCTGGATTTTTGGTGCTTCCGCGCCCGCTGCACGCATGTGTGCCTCGCTTGACGCCCTTTGCATTCCTCGCGGCAAATATCCCTTTTTGTCTATATGCCCCCTCCCCCAAATCGAAGATACTTTTATTTGGGGACATGTAAACCGAGTTTGAACTTTTATTTGCTGGTCATTTGAGCAGCTGAGTACTTGCCGTGACGATTCCAAGTAGCAATCCTTGGAGGCTCCCGTTGATGGGTTGCTATTGTCCCTTTCGTTGCGGCGTTAAACAGAATTGCAGAGCACACAGATTCCGGTTCTGCTCCCCGGCTACGTGCTTACTGATCGCCAGCATGTGCCTGCTGCCTTTCAGTTTGCTAGCAATGGTCTAGAGTTGCTTTGCCACCGTTTTTGTGACCCAGTGTCTTCGATTTGGAGTTTTATGCCCTGGCCCCATCCTGTAAACATAATGGCGGACCCCACTTGCTGCATCTACAATTTGAGGCGCTCGGCATTTGACACTTCAGCGGTTTGCCAGTCAGGTGCGTTGGGGCGCTTCTCAATTTTGATCCCTTCCCACGGGGTCCATAGTGCTTGGAGCCCACATCTCCGACGGCCCTTTGGCCCTCTGCTTCTTTAGCAGCTCCGCTGCTTGGGCTCAGCCGTCCCCATTGCCGCTCCGGGTGCCCCTTTTTCGTTGGGCCATTCTCAACTGTGGCACTTGGGTACCGAGCCCCTCATCTGTCTTTCACACGGCTCAGCCGAGCAGCCATGTTGCCGACCCATCTAGATGCGAAGAACAAAGAGCCGACATTGGGCAGAGGGTCAAATCCGTTTGTCAAAGGTATGCTTTAAGCTGAGGGCCAAAAAGAAGCCGGTTTGCCTTTTGGCTGCCCTTCAAACCAACCCCAAAACAGGTAGTCAGAAAACGCCCCCAGGTAACATCACCGTGCCAGAGTATCATTGGCGGAATCTGATGAACACCACCAGCCTTGGCGACGTTAAGACGATGATCCACGATCGCTTGAGAGCTGCAGCCAGCAGCTATCCGCCAAACAAAGTTCACTGCGATGCGTTTGTCGATAGCGTCAACTGCACCAACAGTTCCTTGGTTGCTCTTTGGAAACCTTTGGCCCTTTGACTTTTTGGAACATGACTGGCGCCTGCAAAAAGAGCAGCTTAGGTTCCAGCATTCTTTGCGAGCCAGACATCAAGTACCATCTCTCGACAGCGACCAACGTCTGCGCACCAGCGAATAGCTGTTACCAGCTGGGTCCCTGGCCGTACTTGGCGGGGCGGCCGAGAATCAGCTGGATTGCGAGATGGGCCTTGGCTTCAAGACTCGGCCGATGCAGGCTACAGCGCCCATGAGAAACGACGCTCCATCGACCAGAAGCCTCCATCGATCGGAATCCCTCACCGGTGGGGCTTGGGCGCCTTGGGCTTCTTTTTCCTCCAAGAAGCTTCGCAACGAACACCTGGGCGCGCGAGCGGCACGTCTGTTGCTCGATGGGTTCCGGTTCACGGCCAGGAGGATTGGGAAGTCAAAGGCGGGAACGGCCCGGCGCGCCAGAGCTGCGACGCGCGCCAAGTTGCCCCAATGCCAACGGTGGGTTTTCTGGTTTCCTTCTTGGGGGAGGGGTTTCCCTTTGGCCCGGGGGATGGCTTCCTTTCCTTTTTGGAGGGGGGGGGTTTCCCTTTGGCCCGGGGATGGCTTCCTTTCCTTTTTGGAGGGGGGGGGGTTCCCTTTACGATCAACCGCCAAAGAAAAGAGAGAGCGCCCAGTCTCTTTGTTCCGTGGCCGCAGGTCCGGGGGCTGCTTCCCACAACATGATTGTCCTTTTTCGGGGGTTTGCCCTTTAGCACACATCTCCCTTTTGCAACTTTTTTCAGAAGCGGATCGCCGCATGTTTGCTAGAAGTCTGGGCCACAAACCCCCGTGCTTAGGAACCATCTGAGCCAAGCCAGAATCACCTTGAAATGGGTTCAGGCCAGGCCGAGGCAATCGAGTCATATGACAGGAGATTCGAGTCCCATTGTGTAGGTGATGTTCTGCAGCCGTGTGGATGTTGGGAGAACACCAGAGGGACTGGCTGGCAACATGCCTTTGGATCTTTTGGGCTAGGCGTGCTACAGCCTTGCACGTTGCCGGCTGGATTGTTGTCAGCAGCAAAGAGCCCAGGACAAAGACAGAGTGCAGCGGGACATCAGGACCAGGTGTGAACAAGGGGGTTGCTTCAAGCGCTTCTAACCTTTCATTTGTTATTTTCCACTGTTGGTCATGCATAGAATCTGTCACTGTACATATGTTCTGACTTTTTGTCCAGCGGACTTGAGGAAATGGACGTTGTCATGGTTGTCGTTGGGACACATTTAATACATTTTTGCTTTGCTTATTGTGGTTTAGTGGTGGAAATCCCACCACTTATCTGCTAAAATTTAATTTTTGTTTGCTCCCCAAACCCAACGTCCACCAAGTCTTGGAATCCAAGTGGTTCGCCCAGGCTGGTACTTCGAGGACGGAAGGGGCGGAAGCGGCGGGGTGCAGAGATCTGGGGTCTTGAGGCCTCAAGGCGCGGGGGGGAGATCCAAAGGCTCCAAAACGAACTGAGACGAAACGTGTGTGTGTGTGTGTGTGTGTGTGTGTGTGTTTGTTTGTTTGTTTGTTTGTTTGTTTGTTTGTTTGTTTGTTTGTTTGTTTGTTTGTTTGTTTGTTTGTTTGTTTGTTTGTTTGTGTGTTTGTGTGTGTGTGTGTGTGTTTTTTCTCTTTCTCCAGGAAAACCGCTTTTTTTGTGATTTGAAAGGGAGGGCACCACTAAAATCAACTCAGAGTCAGGCCGAGAGGAGAACGCGACATCCGACTTCAAAGTTTAGACACCTGGGGAAAAGCACTGACAGTTTGAAACTAGTACTTTTGGGACTCTAAACAACTCAAACGTTTTGCCCAGGGAGAGGACAAACAGATGGAGCCTGAGAGTGACATAAGCCATTCGCTCAGTGCCTTTGGCTAGGGTAGTACGGGGTTCAAGCATGTACCCTCTGATAAGAACGGACCTGGTAGCCTACAGCTGGGTGAAAGCAGATGGCACGGTGTAGTCCCCCCTTTACGTGCACACACAAAGAGAATTGTGCCATCAACTTCCACTCCAGTGTTTTGTCTCTCTGGCTTGCCTGAAAGCGCGGACCACCTAATCTGGTCTGGGTCAACTCGTGGTACCTCGCATCTTTGACTAAAGCGATGTTGAGCAAGTCTTTGTGGCCCACTGACACGGAACGAAGCCACTCTGGTGGGTTCCAAAAAAGGGATTTCCTGGGTTCCATAGAAACCTAACCATGAATTCCTCCTTTTTTGTCAATACCAAGCAGTTTGTTTATTGTTTTCGCGTGGTTTGAACATCATGGTTTTCTTAGGTGCAAAATGGATGTCGCAACCATCCGTGGTATGAAGGCTTCTCTGTTTTTTTGGTTTTAGGAGGCTCTCTCGTTGCAAAACCACGTCGCTCGTCGCTTCGGAGGACCTCAGCGGGGGCGAGGAGTGCATCCGCTTCGGGGCGGTGAACGTCTGCCCCCAGTCGAGTCGGGGCTGGTTGGCGTGTCTCTGAGGCTTCCCTTGGTGGGTTTGAAAGAAAGCCAAGAGGAGGACTACCAGTTTTGGGGCTGTTACTCTTTGGTTTGAAAGGAGACCAAGACGACAACCACCATTCTTGGGGGCCCCGAAATTAGAAAGACACAAATCACATCCACTGGGCCTCCCTCAGTTGTTTTTTGTGTCAGGCATGTCAGGGTTGACATGGACTACATGCAAAACGGAGTCAGAAGATACGCGTGTTTGGTTCACCCGAGAGCTGGGCCCCGACAAGCCGTAGGTATTGAGGTCTGCCGGGGATGTTCACGCAAGAAAGATAGGGGGTTTCGGAGTCACAGGCCGATTTTTTTCAACGGGCAAAGGAGGAAGCGACCAGTTGCTTGGGCTTTCAGAGGGAGCGCATGTTTGTTCCTTCTGCCAGCTGGCACTTGGCATGTCGGGATCAACTCAAAGCAGGCCCAAGAAGTTCGAAGAGTTCAGCTTTCTCGGGCGTGAGGAGGCAGGACTCAAGCAAAAAAGATGTCCTTGGCTATAGGCGTCAAAGCTCAGGAATCGGTCCCTCACTTGGTGTGGATTTGTAGCTTGGAGCTTGGAGCCCTGTAAGTTGGAAACCACCCCGGACCTCCAAGCCAAACTCCGAACCGAAGCTGACAAAGGCAGCCGCTTGGCGCGGGACCTGAATTGAAGCTTCGGACCTAAAGGACCTGAGGGAAGAGGTTTGGTGGCGTTTGTTTGGTCTGTTTCTCAGTCAATTTCCTGGAGCTCTTCGGTCCTTTGAACCTTCAGTCTTTGAGTCCTTGAGTCCTTGAGTGCTTGATTTCTTCCTCCCTCCCTCTCCCTCACTCCCTCACTCCCTCCCTCCCTCACTCCCTCCCTCTCTCCTTCCGCCTCCCTCCCTTGGTTCTCAGCAGGGAATCGTTGACAGGAATGACCGCAAACAGAACCAATTCGTGATTGCTTTGAACAAATCCCTTTCCAGCTCATTCCCAAACACTGGACCAGCAAGACAAGCAGAGAGGCAAACCAAGCGGAAGCGTCTTTTCTCGTGCTCTTGTCCATGTTCCGTTTAAGAACCTCACCGAACAAGAAACGATTCTCGGGCCGGAGCGAGCCCGGACAGCCGCGCTTGCCGAGGTGGCGATCGGCAACCCCCTGTCGCTGTCGGCGCCCGGCCCAGGGAGCGGGTACATGAGCTCGCGTTGCCAGCGATGTGAGGCTTGGTACTTTTTGTTGGCGGCTAAAGCTAGGGAGGAAACTTCAACTAGGTCCCTCAGTAGTGCCCTTTTACCCTTTTTTGGGGGAGGGGTCCCTTAATAAAATGGACTACAGAATAAGCTCAGGTGATATCCCCAACAGCATGCGATGCTCTTTTTAGTGCAGAGCCTCGCAGCCCTCGTAACCGTGGTGGAACCCTCGTGGAACCTTACCTCAGGGCCGCCCCCGGACCACCCCGAATGTGTTTCCCTTTAACCCACCACTTAGGGGATGATTTTGATCATGGTAAAATAATGAGGCCGGTAAAATAATAGATGGATCAAAAAAGAACCCCAGTGGAGAATTTTCGTGAACGGATTCCTTAGGTTTTGATTAGGGACCTTCAAAAGGGCTTGTCAAACGTGTGGCGAACCATGAGATTGAAAAATGAGCAGCAGCCACAAAGCAGAGTCCAGTACCTTTTGTTCATAACAAAAAAATCATGGAAGCTGACAGGGGGCCTTTGGACGAGTACTTTCCTTCTTCCGAAGGCCCCATTTTTCGGTTGGGCGTTTTTTTCATGCGAACAGGCCAAATAAATAGAAGGCTGTTTAAACAACCGTGGTTTCAACATGTTGAACTCCCCAAGTTCCTGGACTTGTCTTACTTTCTGGAAGACCATTTTAGTGGCAAACAGAACGAGTTGTGTGTGTGTGTGTGTGTGTGTGTGTGTGTGTTTTTTTGTTTTGTTTGCCAAGAAACATCTCCATCTCAGGTGGGCTGAAAAAAATACCCCGCGCCTTTTCGTTATGTAAGGGGCCGTCCCTTAACTTGTTTCGCAGGCCAAAACCATTGTAAACCGATACAGAGGAAAAAAACCGATACCCCCAGAAGCCATGAAGACACACATCAGGTCCTAGTTGTTGTCGCAAACCAAGATTGCGGAATCATAAATTTGCAGGGCCCAAACCGATACCCAAACCGATACCCAACCGATACCCAACTCATTGGCCGCCATGCCGAATCCAACCAGCTGCCCTGCAGCCTTCTCTGGAGCTGCCAACATGTACTTTGTGTACTACATTTGTACTGAAAAGTTGCGACTGCCGCTGTGGAGCTGCCAAAATGTACTTCGTATACTACACCATACTACACTTGCTTGCACTGAAAAGCTGCGACTTTCGAGCCGGAGCTGCCAAAGTGTCCTGCGCATACTACTGAAAAGTTGCTACTTTCCAGCTGGAGCTGCCAAATGTACTTTGTGTACTACACTTGTACTGAAAGTTGCGATTTCCAGCTGGGGCTGGGAGCTGGCAGAGTGTACTTCGCATACTACACTTGTACGGAAAATTCGCGACTTTCGAGCCAGAGCTGCCAAAACACTGCAAACCGATGCAGAGGAAAAAAACCGATACTGACCGATACTGAGGCATAAGGATACAAGGGTTGTCCACGGGTTTTTTTCAACCCAGGTGAGTCTTTAACGAGGTATCGCACCCTCTCTCTGTCTCGCTCTCTGCCGTAGGTGCTGACAGACTCCAAGATCGGGCCCTTCACGGGAGCGGCGGCGATCATCGGTCAGGGTCTCAAGGAGCGCATGCTGCGGCTGGACTGTTGGTACGGGATGGTTGCGAAATCCACCACCTCGCACCGTTCAGAAGCCCAAAAGGAAATACCGTTCAGAGTTCGCAGCCTTCCACTGTATGTCTGGTGCTTGTGCTTTTCGGCAATTTCGGACTTCTTCTGTGTTTGGGGCTGGAAGAAACACAACATTTTTGTGTTTGCATGTCAGGTTCAGTCCACCTTCTATCTTAAGTGCATGTTGTTTCTTGAGCTCAGTCCATTTGTGGGTGTCTACAAT
>CAUJNA010001913.1:955049-982549 GCA_963377175.1 Effrenium voratum | reverse complement strand
ATATATATAAACATATGTATGTAGGTTTGACCAACCAGCGCCCACCGCCGCTCACGGGGGGGTGGGGTGGGGTAGTGTCGTGGGAACTTCTGTTCAGATTCTCCGCAACCCACATGGGCTAGCGTTTCCTCCACAATGACCCCATGTTTAAACTTCAATGATCATACCCGCAACCTTTTCTAGATCGACAGAGTCGTTGGAAACTGACCCGCTTGCCACGCGCGGTTGCGTTTGCGTTCGTCATCCTGGACAAGTATCACGACTTATGTTGCAGATCTCGGGAGGACTGGGCCACACGAGTGGCGCAAGGCTTCACCCGCATCGAGCGGCTTCCTGCCCTGGGGCATCACTGGCTCAACGCTTGCCTTGTCTTCGCCGAATGGGGGACGAGCAAGCGGCCGCTTTGTGGCCTTGCCCCTTGCACTCGCCAGCTGCGTTGATTGTACTCGCAAGGCACATGCAGCACTGGTCGGCCAAATCCTGGTATGAGCTGGAAGATTTGATGCAGTCTCAATTGTCAATGGCTTCCTTGGCTGGGCACTTCCCATCCGTGGCAGGCGCAGGGCCCCGTCTTAAAAGAGATGAGGACGGAAGCGGGAAAAAACGCTCGTGGATTGGCATTCGCGGCAGGAGTTTGAAGCCCAAACCCAGTGGCACGCGGTGCAAGTTGGCTCCTAGGGGTCGGAGACGCATATATATATATATATATACATCATATACGCATATGCTGTATAGGCATACACAGAGTTACGTAGGCACATCTATGCCTGCAAATCTGTATGCATGTATCTATTCATGTACATATATGGAAAACATGTAATCGGCCTCAACTCCGATTTGTTTGGTATTCCAGTTTCGGTCGGTTTCCGCAGGACAGCCAGTTATGGCTGAAGCCCGGCGAAATGAAAGACGCGGCTGAGATGTGATTCTGGACAAATCGCACCCCCCGGGAAAATGGATCAACATGGAGCCTAATTAGCAAGGGGGTCCCTAAAGGAGATTCCTCTGCAAATGCGGATTTTTTGGATCCATGCAACCTCGCCTGGGGATATTCTGAGCTCACCCAGAACGACGGTCCTTCACTGGTGGCGTGCTTGCTTTCGGCTTATGAAATTTGTCCAGATATGAGTCGAGACAGGGTTGCTCTGAGCCTTCAGAAGATGACCTCCGATCGGGTCTTGGGAGCAACTCTGTAGGCCCAAAGGACGGCCCAAAGGACGGATTTTTTGCGGTCGCTTTCAGCCGGCTGGTTGCGGTTGCTTCTTTTGCCTTTTTCTCTTGCAAAAGGCGATGGTTCCTGAGAGGGCGCAGAATCCCTAGGTTTGGCAATAGTTCACATGTGCTCATAAAGCTTGGCTGTGGCCGTGTTGGCGTGATCGGTGATCGGGATATTGACCCTGAGAATAGGACACATGCCGTGCCCAAGCGAGTTGGAAATCTTGGTGGTCACATTTGAAGGACAGCGGTAATATGACACCAAGCAATTGTCATTTAGATGTGCTTGCATGCGAGCGAGCGAGCAAACATGACACACAGCAAGCAAGCAACATGCATTTCTTTGCGCTGTGGATCCAATCGAGGCGGCCTGTTTCAGTCGGCCTTTCAAATGTCGACCATGTTTCGAAAAGAGCGCTGCGGCGATGCGAGCCACACATGTTGGGTGAGTCCGAAGGACCGACAAGTCAATCCTGGGAATCTGGCAGCATGATGCAATACACTCCGTATGACGCCATGAGAGGTCCCCGGAACATAAAGAAACTTTCGCCACAGGGTCCACCACATTGTTTTGAGAACCACAGTCTCCGGGTGAATCCGAAGTTGGCATGCGAAAAAGGGTGGACGTTCGAACAGGGCTGTCAAAAATCGGTGCTCAAAATGGGCCCTGGCAAATGGAACGTGGACCAAAATCTGCGCGTTTCCCTGGGCTGATTTTGACCCATACGCAGGGAGCTGAAGGGTCCGGAGGATGTTTTGACGTTTACCTTCAGCCCGTGATGCCGAGGCCAATGGAGGGGATGAGTTTGGGCAATGACCCAGGAAGGTGCCTTTCCTGGACTGTTTTTTCTTCTTCGTTCATTGTTCGATTTGTTTTTAAACAAAAAACATGTTTGTCTTCTTCTTCTTTTTTGAAAAAAGAAACATGTTTCTCTCTTTTCTTCCGGTTTGTGAATGAGAGTAATGTGCGATTACCGAACCACATCGTTGATGATTAGTGAGGGTGTTCCAGTTTACAGGGGATACGGGTCACTGGTTACTGTAGTTGATTAATCCGGGTTCGACATCAGTGGCGTGCTGTTGAAACTTTTGAGCCTTCGGCTCAGTCTGCCGACATTGCAACTCTGCGAGGCGTTTTAAGTTCCCCTGCATTAAGCCGAGGCAGGGTTTGCATTGCAGCGCTATTCCCCCCCAATTGCCTTTATTTCCGTGCACTTGCCCTGCAGTACCCCTTTATTCGTTGATTGTCGCTTTACTGCCTTCAAATCCCACTCGTTTTCCCTTGATTTCCTCGTTCTATGTCCCGTCATTTCCTATCATCTCCTCGTCATGGCTACTTCATTTCCTTTCAATTTCCATTCATTTCCCTGTCCTTTTCCCCTTCATGTCCAATGCATGTCCCCTTTTCATGTCCAGTGATTTCCCTCCTAGATTTCCGTTTGTTTCCGTTCATTTCCCCAGAACTGTCATTTCCCTTCATTTCCCCTTCGTTCCCCCTTCATTTTCTTGTTCCTTTTCCCTGAGATTTCCCTTTCAGTTCCCCTTGCTTTCCCTTGATTTCCTGTTACATGAGGAGTTCTGATCATGGCACAGATATCACAGCTTCGCCGCAGCTCAAGGCCCCAGACTTTGCAAGGGGACGCACCTCTTGCACTCCAAGAAGAAGGGGCCTACCAAAAGCCCCGCTACGTTTGACCCTTCAGGCTTTTGACCTCATGATCAAGGGTTCCTCTCTCAGGGGGGTCCCTTATGTCAGTGCTGATTTCAGCAAAGTCCACTTGAAAGGCGTCGAAGTCAAAGGTAACCCAAAGCCCACTTCTTAAACCCCAACCTGCTGGCAAAGGGGACTCTGTTTCCAATTCCGAGCGGTCGTCCCGCTGCCCACCAGAATAATTCCCAAACCTCCCAAGAACCCCTTGCAAGACGCTTCGAGCCTTTTCAACGGGAACTCTAGTTTGTCCTTAAGTGAGAAGACAAAACCATCGCTACGGACCAATTGCAGCTGAGTCTCAACTCTTGTTTTTTTTCAAGGGGACATAGCCTCTTTCCAACAAGAGGTCCCGGTCCCGCCAAAGGAATCTAGTCTCCCCATACTTTCTGTCCGCTTCCGTTGTTGGCTAGCTTTTTAGGGAACCCGAAAGGGAGCCGTTTTTTTTGGGGGGAGGGGGTAACTAGTTTGAGACAAACCCATATACATGGTTGTCGTTGGGAAACATGTTACATTTTTGTTTATTGTGATTTTGGTTTAAATCCAAATCCACTTAACTGCGAAGGTTTTAGAACTTTTTTGCTCCCCAAACCCAACGTCAACCAAGATATAGGGGGTCCGGTTTTCCTTAACCGGACCCCAAGTTCCCGGCGATCCGCCGGCTTTGCCATGGCGAGCGGCTTGTCCGGCCGTGACGGCCGGACGGCCCGGAGGTTCGGGTGGACAAACCACGGCGGGTTCGCTGAGGCGAGGTTTGGTGAAAAGCTCCGGCGGTGGGAGGACTTATTTTTCCATCCGTCCCTCTCTTTCTGCTTCTGGGACTCGCCGCTGTGGCGTAATGCCAGGATAAGAGTGAAGATATTGCAAGTGAGAGAGAGAGAGAGAGACAAAGGGGAGAGAGAGAGAGAGAGAGAGAGGGAGAGAGAGGAATAACCTGGCCTGCGATTCCAAGCCCCGACAAGTAGATGAACCGCATTGCGTTCAAGATACTTTCATCTCTGGAGTCTCTTCGCCGAGGAAGGCAGCGGTTGGTGACTTGGAGTGGTGATCATCTGTTCTCTCATCACCCACCGCCTCTCATCTCTTAGACAGAGCCAGTGGACAAGATCACTCGCCAATCCCCTTCCCACCAATGTAATGCCTGATATTGGGAGGGTGGGTGAAGGAGAAGGCTTCTCTCAACTGGTTCTTGGGAAAAAGATGGTGACGGGGGACTGTCTCGTACGGAGGGAGGCAGGTGATGTAATATGTGATATGTCCAAGAAATTCAGGAATCTCCTGCCAGATTTCTCAAGAACCTCGAGCCCTGAACGCCAAACGGCGGCGTTTAAACCGCGCCAGGTCTTCCTATCCTTTCCTCCAAGCGGGTTTCACAGATATCTGAGCCGTTCGGAAAGAGACATATGCTTGAAGTGGCCTCACTCCGCGTTTGACTCCGGAATCCAAGGGCAGCACTGATCAGTTTGGGGACTTCGAGCGTCACAAAGAAGACCCGCGCAGTGGCCGAAGGCGCTCGCTTACAGGAGCTGCGCCAGACGCCCGAACGAGCCGTTCCCCTAAACCCGGGGCATGAAGTCTAGGTTTTCCGGTAGTGCCCTTTGACTACTAAAATGGACTGGAAAAAGGGTACCCTTTTTTCTAACCTCTCTCTACTGGAGGACCTAGAAGTTTAACTAGATACCCTTGGTGTACATCTTTCCGCTCGGGGTTCAGGCAACCGGCCGCTTTTGAGGTTCCCTAGTGACCTAGCAGTGATATTAAGGTTCCAAGATAGTGGTCGTGTGCCCCATTTTTGCATCAGGGTCGTGGTTCGCAGCTCGTGCAACGCCTGGTATATGAAACAAGTCATGCGGGGGGGGGGAAGCCCTTTTTGGTGGGTTTTCAAGGCAAAACCAGACGAAAAAACAGGCCCTGGTTGGGGTCCCCCAAAAAAGAACGCCACCATCTCCCGTGAATGCTCTGAGGCCAAGCGATGGCCCCGGCCTGGCGAGCGGGGACCTTCAACTTGAAACGAGGCGAGTCGTGTTTGAAGTCCGGTGAAACAGGCAGCAGGCGAACGGGAGAGGTATGAGTCGGGTTCCGGTATGACCGGAAGTGGGTAATACTAGTGCTATTACTACTACCGGTAGTACTATTATTACATCATTGGCAAAAGTATGACTCTATGAGCGAAAAAATCCAGGTCATGTGAGTATTCCGTCGTGTTTTATTTTTTTCTCCGGATTTGTGTTTCTTGGAAAATCGGACTGGCACACCCGGGTTTTTCGAAACCACCAAAAAGAGGGGGCACCAACTCAAAAAGTCAGGAGCCACTGCCAGTTCGGGCCTTGGCCTTGCTTGTCCTGTGTAAGGATAACCTTCCCTTTGGAGATCCACGAAACAGTGGCTCAACCACAAGGAAGATTGGCTTTCACCAAGGGAAATCAACTAAAAAAACATCCCGAATCTGGGGGTGTCTGAAATCGGGGCACCGCAAATTGCCTGTTTGTCCTGTTGGTTTTTGTTTGAAACCCACCAAAAGTCGTGGTTCCCCAAGAACCGCGGAGCTCCGGAGTTCGCGCGTTGGTTTAGGCTGCGGGACCCTTTGGCTTGGGATTGGTTTCGGGTCAAGGCGGCTTGGCACGCGGGGTTTGGTCATCTTCTCGCTCTTTTTTTGTTTCGGTCAGCTGTTTGGTTGGTTTTGAAGGGAAACGCCGAAGGGAACACTACCAGTTTGAGTTCGAAGCTATTTGAAGATACCCCGAAAGGACATGTAGTTCCCCTTACCACCCCAACGGAGTTCGGGGCTCACAACAACCCTTAAAAGGGGCTCACAACAACCCTTAAAAGGGGGGTACCCTCAAAAAACACACACAAACACCCTCTAAGAGTGAGGAATCCTTCCTTCTGGAGCGGAGCCTGAAAATGGGACCTAGAAAAAAACAAAACGGGGCCCAGCTGATGTGGACTCCCATTTTTTCTCTGATGTCAATATTCAAGTAAATCTTTGTGGGTCCGAGTTTTGCAACTTCAAAACACCTGGTGTTGCACAAGGTGTGGGGGAGGGGGGGTCTGTTGGCTGAATTTCAAAAGGGCACGCCTTCAAAATGTGAATTTTCATGTGAAGCATATGGGCAAGTTATAAGGAGCTCACCCATGATGAAGGCCCTGAGTGGTTCCAATTTGCCAAGATCATGTCCACAGGCTTCAACCAACACATGTAACGCTTCCAAGCGCCTTCGAATTCGTTTCGCCCGACGCAAGCGCAGCTTTCGGACTTGAGTTACTCACGTCAGCTTCTAGACATGACACTTGTTCGGAATATGTTTGCTTTTTCAGGAAGTGAGGACATGTTGGCCATCCTCAAACAAATCCATCCACCTGGTGGTAGGCAAACCAGATAGGGCCCTTTTTGATTCGGGTTTGTAGGTAACCAAGGGCTTGCCAGCCTTTCAACACATGTCTTGTTACCTACTATCGTGGAAACTGGGATCCACTGGGGGGGAGATACTTGTGCAGATGCTGTGGGCCCCGGCCCTGATAGCCGCCGCCGCGTGGTGGATGCTCTCTGCGCTGGTTGGATCCCTTCGGCGCCGAGCTTCGGTCGCCGAGCCTGATGCCGTGACGATACCTGTGCATGTCGGTCTTGGAGGGACAGAACTGAAGCTGCGACGTGTCCAAAGTTCAGCTTTTGAACTATTTGCTGGCTCTCAGTAAAAAGATGACCCCATTTGGGCTCATGAACCTGGGGGTTCCCTTCAAGGAAACCATAGGGGATGGTTCTCGGGGTCAGTCCCTCATTCCAGAGAACCAGCAAGACGATTTGCCTTTCTATTCTGCCTTTGCTTGTTCCAGTGACAGTTGAGTTCGAGTCTGGCCGAGGCAAGTGCATCCTCTCACCACCGTCGGCCAGATGAAGGAAGTCTTGGGCAGCCGGATGGGTTGTCGCCCTGAAAGCATCCAGCTGGCCACATCGGACGACCCACCGCAAGAGCTGCGCGACGATGACATGAGCTTTCAGAATTTGCGGACAAATGGCTTAACTGCCCTGAGAACCGCTGGTGACGGTGAGCGGCTGGACCTTTGGACAGCTCTGAGAACACAGAAAAAGACAAATCTTTTGTTGTCTGATTGGTAAAGGCATGTTGAACGTGCTGTAGCTATGCGCGAAGCAGTTGTGTACAGATGCTCACGCAAAGGCGAGAAGCCAAAGACGGCTGGGGTTGTTCAAACTCAATCCTTTCTTGGGTCACGACGGGGGGCCGCGACCACGGTAGTTAGTTGATTTGGGTCTGTCTTTTTTTGAGGGTATCCCTGTTTTTGGTGGTGTTTGAAGGGAACCAAAAGGACACCCACCATTTTTTTGGGGGGCCAATTTGTTTGACAGGGATAGTGGGAAATCGGATCTTGTTTTGAACAGCCCAGAGAGACGACAGCTTTGACAAGCCAGAAGTGTCATTGTCAGCTGGGCCGGTCAACCGGTCAACTGGCTTAGAGGCCTGGAGCGGTGCGGCTGAAAAACTCGGGCGTCTTGTCTAGCCCGGAGTTGCCCTTGTCAGACTACCTGCCCTCCCACCAACTAACTTGGAACCACCTGAGGGCTGTTTTTATAGAGGAACATGGTCTTCAAGGGCGCTCCAGTTAGGTCTCATAGTAGCATTGGAAGCATGGTTACGCGGGCCTTCAGGTAGTAGTGGGCGCCTTTAGATCAACATTGTTTATCTTGCACCTTAGTCCGCGACTACATGCCAAGATGGCAGAAACATCTTACACCCTAGTTTCAGAGCGAGTAAAACCTACTGGTGAGCCCGCCAAACTGCATTGGCTTGATCTTGATGCATCGGGCGGAGGGAGTTTTGGTTTGCTTGACCACCGCCGAACTTCAAACTAAATTGGCGCAGCACCACTCGGTTAGGATGATGTGTCCCCGCTCTGGTCAACCACAAGCGTCTCATTGTTCAACCATGCAGGTCACTGGGCAACTGTGAAAAGGAAGCAAAGATAAACCCTCTTCGCGGGGTCCCCAGCTTTACGAAATAGAACCTCAGACGGGTATGTGGTTTGTCTTAAAACTAGGAACCCCCTCCCCCCTTGCCCCGGAAACGCAACGAAGAAAGATGGTGGTGTTCTCTAAAAGTTAACGCACGCTAACCTTTTTGGAGTTTGGTGGGGTGAAAGTTGGATGAAGCAACACGGCCAGTGCTTGGGCGTCTCTCTGGCTTGGCAAGAGAACCAACCAAAAGAGAGTCCGGGATCCGCTATGCCTTCCCGCTTTCATATGCCTAAGTTCTCACTTTTTCCGGACGTATTCGCAAATGGGTGCGGCTCAAAGTTGAATGGCTAGGGTTACCCAAGTTTGGTTGTTGGGGAATGGACCCCAGGTGCCATTTGGCCATGGGGCATAACGGCATAACCTATGGCTCCATTTTGGGGTGGATGAGCATCCATTTGCCACCAATTTTGATGTTCACCAGGGGTACAGGGTTTTGACCCAAGGCACCATTTTGATTCATGTCTTGGAGCCACAGCCAAATGGCCATGGGTCAAAATCCAAATCGGACCCCCAGTGAACATCCCAATCTCCACTAAAATAGGTCTAAACTGGGTGGTGCACCTACCCCAAAATAATACCATTGGTTTTGACCCACAGCCAAATGGAAGTTTCGGGTGACACTTTAGTGCACCCGCGAGGCGGCGACGCCCGCTGCCAGAGCGCCCGGAGCGCCCGCGCCCGGCCGGAGCTCCCACCCTGCAACCCGCCTCCTGCAGGAGGGCGGGGGTTTGCAACCGGTGTTTTCAACTCGCCACTCCGTAGACATACCCATTTCTGGTGTCCATCCCAGTGACTCCTCCAACTGCATTGTTTATCTTTGCTTGCTTTGGAGTCGTGTGTGTGTGTGTGTCCGTACCAAGAATGGGCACAGCCCTTTTGGTTTCTCCTGGCCACTGGACGACAGTGTGCTCTACCTCTACATGATGGTTGTTGGTTACATGCTTGTTTGGATCTTTCGACTTTTGCCGCTGTTTGTGGTTAGGTGTTACCCACCATTTTGTTTCTTGACCTGCAAACACTGGTGTTGCATAGTTCAATGCTCGGGAGGTATTCGTTTCTCGGACCCCAGCTCGCAAGGGCGAAAAGCCGATCCGTGCTCTTGGAATCAGACGAAGTTGCAATCAATCCCGCGGACTGCCGAGTGGCAACCCCCTTTAAAGCTCATGTTCATTTGGAGACTCTCTGAGTACGGAGTTCCTATTCATCTTGGGCGGGTTCTTGTGACCATGGTCTGGATGAGATGTCAGTGTGAAGTGATTGCCCAATTAGAACCAGTTTACGCGGGGTGAAACGAGCGATTCCGGGCGCCAAGGTGAAGCTCTTTTGAGGATGCAGATCAAAACCTCGCAAGGCTTTTCCGGTTTATGAGATTGCCACCATCGATGCTGACCCAAGCTGTATCAAACGCCTGCTTAATAATATCTTATATTTCCCCTGTTGGTTTTAATGGAGGTTAAGGGTCGTACCCATGTTAGAAGAGCCTTCACCTTTGGTGGAAAATTAGAGAGACCCTTCCGAGCGAACGTCCGGAAAGGGGCGAGCAAGCAGGGATGTGCTAAATGGGCTCGGGAACCGCACAAAATGTGGTGTGCGTTTCTGTTGGCAACTAGCTAAAGACGGTCTCCCACTTTTCGGAAGCACAAATCACGTCGCTTGCTTGGGGCTCCTGTGGATCGTTGTACGAGTAGCTCAACAAGCTCACCCAGGATGGAGGTCCTGTAGCAATAATTTTGGGGATTCCCTTATTTCCGGTTTGGGAATTGTGCCAGTTTGGCCAATGAGTTTGGGCCTGGGATTTGCAACCTCATGATGTGAAGTGCTTCCCTTTCATTGCTTCCCCCAGAAGGCTTCTACCCACAGGATTACATTGAGGCCGAGACCACCTGAGCAATTTTGGTTGAAGGGTCATAATTATGTCAGATGAAGTCTTCTCATCACGCTCGCATGTTTGTTGCATCCCGAGCCCCTGTTCACTTGCTGCAATTTTGACCTTTTTTTTTCGCCAGCCTCGGAAGTTCCCAGGGCTCCTTTCTCCCACCCTCTTGGGCCGAGCTATTCTAATTCGCGCATGGTCCAAACTCCCTGAGATATTTGGGTGTGGTTCCTTCTTTGGATGGTACCCTTTGACCAGCAGGCTTTCGGGGGGTCTCTCAAAAAAGCACCAACCACGGCATATTGGTTGGACATGGGAAAATCCGTTGTTGCTGGCATTTGTGCCATGGTCAACACTTTTATGCGTCACAGTTCCGCCAGGAAATAAAGTCCGACGACCATTGCTTCCCTTCAAACACTCTTCAGTGGCCACTGTTGTCGCAAAATAGGGCTTGGGCCCCGAAAAAAGGGTCGGCTTCCTTTTGGAGGGTACAAACCTTGGACTCCTTTATATAACGTCTCAAAAAACCCCTCCTTTATGTAACTCCTTGTATAAGTTCCCCCTCCTTTCTTTTCAACCAACCCCCGTACTGAGCCTGAAAAATCCAGCCCCATAGCTTTGCCCAAGTAGCACGGCAAAAGGCCGCCGGCAAAAAAAGGAATCTAATCTCGGCTCACCTGACCAAGCCTGACAGCTCCTGCTTGGTGTGTAAACTCTAGGTTTTTTCGTGTTCCTCGTTTTTGTTTTTCGTTGTTTTTTCCCCCCCTCAGTCCAACTCTATGTTGGGACCATTGCAAAGCTTTGGCTTTTCCAGAAAAACATAATCCAGGATGGAAGGAAGAGCAGTGCCCGAATCCTCAATGCAGAGCCGGGATCCCGGCGGGGAAGAGCTGGGCAGTTGATCCGTAGTCAAGGTCTCACTCTCGAGGGTTTTTTCTGCTTGCCGTGGTCACGCCCGTGGGCTGGGCCCAAGTAACCCAACGACCCACACACGCAAGAGATGCTGGACTTTATATACCTTTTTGGGGCAATGCACCCAAGAGGTTACGAAAGGTGATCACATGTTATCTTCAGGTTTCTGGGGGCAAGCGAATCAAGGGCAGAGCTTTCCCAGGCGGGCTGCACATCAAAGGGCAGACCATTGTGGTACGCCAAGAGTCTGGTTGCCTTGGACCAATCCACTCAAGAGAGACGTGTTCTCTTTTCTTGATCCGTTTCGATATTTTGCCCAAGCTCATGCCGTTGGATCCGATGCAGGAGCTTGGAACCCTGGGTTCAGAAACCAGGTAAATGATCGCTATGGTAGGGAATCAAGATTTTGGGGCATTTGAAGGGCTTCAACACGTTTAAGGCGGCCGAGAGGTTCCGGTCCTTCTAACCAACATGTGGTCGCACAGCAAGCTGCGACCTGAAGGAAACTCGTGTTGCTTAGGAGGAACTTCCAAAGTTTCTTCTGGAAGCCGCTGGATGTGATCCATGCAGAGTGACCTTCCCAAGAAGAAATTGAGCTTTGTGGGCGTGTGTGTTTTTTGGGGACCCCAACAATGGATGCCTATGTTGGTTTCCGTTGAAAGGCCATCCACAAAGGGCCCCCGGCAAAAAAAGACGAGCCACCCTTTCGGTTTTGTCTTAGAGCGCAGAAATCGCCCAAGACCACATTGGCCATGGGACCCAACCAAATGGCCTGTTTCCTCTAAAATGAGATGCCCCTCTCTTGATGAGGGAAATCCAAAGGAAACCGAATCTCATTGAAATGGGCTCCCTATTGGGAGACACCAAGTCACGCAACAAGTGGAGGTTATTAACATGGGTTGTGTCCCCAGGCCCCTCACAGACTTGACCAATGTGCCTTTGAATCAATTTACAGAAAGGCTACAGCCGCAAGCAGGGGCCCGCTGTTTCCGCGTGAAGTTTGCTCCTATGCATGTTTTACACAATATGTCTACAGTTCTCATTTCCAGGCTCCCTCCAGGAGGGGGGGGGGAGGGTCTTTTCCTTTTTGCGCTCGTCACGGGGCCTGGTCAATGAATTGGTCAGTGTTGGCTGGTTCATGAGCAAACGAGCAGGGGTCATTTTTGTTTTGCCACAGAGCAACGAGGGAACGAGCAAACAGGAGGTTTCCCATGTGCCGGCCAGTCAGCGAGGACTTCTCTTGCATCAAGTGGCACTCCCCGCAAGAGTGGCGTTGCAGGACTCGGCGTTTTTGGGGAGAAAGGACCGCATGTGAGGTCGATTGGAAACTGGGGGAATGTACAGGTTGATTATGGATGTCCGAATAAGCAAAACGAAAACAACAAATGACCAACTTGTTTTTTTGGATGTCAGGGGCTTCAACAGACCTTGCATGAGCTTCGGTCACAACTTCCAGCAGCTTGTGGCCTATTTGGAGTTCGGGGCATCGGGGGCGGGACCTCAATGTTGAGCCCAGTTTCTTATGCTGCAACTTCAATGACAACTGGGAGATCGGTGAGAACGGGAAAGGATCGCATAGATGCCAAACTATGGTTGGGCAAGTAGCTAGAAAATCAAGCGCTTCGGTCGTTTCGGGCCCGTTGGATGCTGAGCATCCAGCGGCTACCCAAGCGAAGGAGAACTCAAGCAGGACTCAAACGGGACTCACCGGATAGGCCTACTTCAACGGGACAACTCCGATCTCACAAAAGGGCCGGCCCCATGATGAAGGTCCCTTATGGTCGCTGTTTTCCCCATCTGTTTGGCCGGCGAATGATTAGAACTTGCCAAACATTTTACATGAGGATTCCATCTTGCACACATCAGAACTAAAGCACTGAACGAGGGCAGGACGACACACCCATGCATCTGTGTTTTTGAGGTTGCCGATGTCCAGTTTGTGAATATGCGGAACTTTTGCCGGAAGGTTCAGCTTTGAGCTTGTCAGGCAACTTGAACTCCAGCCGAAACATTTGAAATTTATGCGAGCAAGGGAGGTCGACTACAACACCACTGCCCTCAGTGTCCAATGTTGGTCCGAAAACGGACCTCTTTGCTTTTCTTGGTGGTTGCCAGCCATTCCCTCAAGCTTTTATGTCTTTCGGTAGCTTCCATTAGACCACAAGTTGAACTTTTAGCAGATCCAACGGGACAGTTTAGAATTGTCATCATGTACAAGATCTGCGAAAAGGGGGATCCTGCTGGATAGACCCCTAACACCATTGCTCAGATTCCAAGCCGGAACAGTGGGAGGTTTTGAATAGAAGGGGGCATTGAATGAGCCATTTGCATTCTTTGAATCCACCTGCTTTTTGTTTGTGCTTAAAAGCCACCAACGTTACAGGAGCTGGACAACTTAAAGGGGCGATCGGGTACTTGGTAAGTGCTTAGTGAGCCTGGTTATAATCCACTGAATGGGTTATGACCACGCGTGCTAACGACATACTAAGTACCCGATCGCCCCTTTACTTGCTTGCTGTTGGGTTGTAGCTCTTTTTGCGAAAGCAATGGGTTCTCCAAAAAGTTAAAAACCTTTTTTGCAGAGGGATGCCACGTTAGTGGCAGGAAGCGTAGTTGACGCTGGAAACCGACGGTCTCCTTCTCTTGAAGCAGCAGGTTCGCCTTTTTGCAGGGTCGTTGCCGCGAGGTCTGGGCATCTCGGTCTTGAGCTGCCGCCGTTTGGTTTTTGACGTGACCCAGCCCGGTTCGGAACGCCGCGCATTGAAGAGTTGAAGTCAGGGGAAACGCTGGGATTCTCTAGGATTCTCCACAAATCTCTAGGATTCTCTAGGATTCTCCACACAATTTTTTTAGGGGTTGCTTCCTGTTCCATTCTTTTCGATCGTTCTTTCTTCAAAAGCCGGATCCGTTTTCCCGATCGGGTTTCCGGAGGTTTTCGAGGAAGACTTGGATCCCTAGACCCTAGCCTTTTAGCCTAGTGTTCAGTGGTAGCTTCCATTTAACCCACGAAGAAGCAAAAAAAAGTTCTCAGTTCTTCAGTGGCACCAATGATTTGTCCAACTTTTTCTTAGTGGCTGCCCCACTACTTTTAGCGAAAAAGGAAAAAGCCCGTCGGCAGGGGCGGCGAGAGCTGCCCGCGCCCGGAGTCCTGCCGAGCCTGGCACGTCAAGGCGCTCGCTGGATCGATCGACTGGCCACGGGTGTCACGGGTGTCACGGGTGTCACGGGTGTCACGGGTGTCACGGGTGTCGGGGCCCAAGGCGGGTTTGACATATTACCCGAAAAGACGTAAACAATTGAAGCCCATACAAACCTAGATAGTTGAAGCCCGGTTTTGGGAAACATCCCATTTAAGTGGAGGGCTCAGAAATACGAAAAGAAAGATTTCCCTGGTAAGGTAGAGCCAAACCCTTCAACAAAAAGTTCAAATTTCTGCAAATGGCCGTTCAGAACAGTACCTTTCCCGCCAAGCCCAACAGGAAACCGGCTGGGGGGGGGGGGGGGGGGGGGGTGATGTTTAGGATGGTGTAAGAACCCCTGTTGCATGGTCAAAACACCCCCAACTGTAGGGAGGTGGGGATGGTCATCACCCTCCCAAAGTCAGCCGACATGTTGCCGCATTCCTGGGGATGCCCCAAGAGACCCTTCCAAACATGCATCGGTGTCCGGCTCCAAAAGTGGCCTTCACATCTTTCAAAGAAGCCAACCCCCTTAACGCATGGAAGGCAATTCCCAAAAGAACGGGGCCTTCCCCCCCCCTGCCACACACATCTTTTCTTTGCGGGCGCAAAGGCTGTATCCCTCGTCGGTTTTTCCTAGATTCGTAACTCTTCCACGTTAGCACAAGAAAAGCACGTTGGGCCAGCGCCCAACGTGCATTTGTTTCAATGGACTGCTCTGCCAAAGATTTGGCGCGGTTTGGCTTTTCTCCAGAAAGGGCTGTAACTTCCTTTAGCTACTCAAAGTCTGCCAGGGGTTGCCCTGGTTTTTCCGTGCTCTGAGAGTCTTTTATGCGCAAGAGTCCAAACCTGATGTTCAACTTCAGGGGCAGACATCCTCTCTTTTTCGGCCTCTCATGATTTTCAGCCCAAGCGGGTGAACTACGAAACATGAATCAACCCATCCTTGCTGGCTCCCAGCCGTCCCCCCTAGCCTTTCAGCTTTTTAGGATTTAGTGGTAGTTTCCAAATTTAACCCACTAAAAGTTAGTCACTTTTAGCCAGGGAAGCAAAGCATCAACAAGCATTTCAGCCCAAACAAGTGGAAAGATCAACCCATCAACTGCGCTCGTCAACGCGAGCAGGTGTTTTAGTGTACCAGGGTGCCATTTTGGGCCCCTATTCTGACTCAGTGGCCCCAATTCTTGTTCCCTTTTTTTTAGTGGCTGCCCCACTAAAAATGGTCCAAGCCCCAAAAAAGGGTTCCCCTTTTTTTCCAGGGTCACTGAACTGAGTTGAGCCACAGCCAGATGGTTCCCAGGTGGAGGACATCTGCCAGACCCGCGTCATCGACCTCCTGGACGAGCGCCTCTCGGAGGCGGAGCTCCACCGCTTCGCCAAGGCTCGACACATGTTTGGGGGCGAAGGAAGCGAGAGATCTGGGTGTAGCTTCCGTTTCCATTCTTTCAGGAAACCCATCAAAAACCATCAAAAACCATCAAAAACCATCAAAAACCATCAAAAACCATCAAAAGCCATCAAAACCATCAAAAGCCATCAAACGCCATCTTTCCAGGGATCCGGATCTTTTCAGGAAACCATCCAAAAACTCAGGGAAACGGATCGTTTTTTGGAAAGAAGGATGGTTGAAAAGAATGGAAAAGGAATCAACCCCTAGAATAGAGACAGCCGGGAAGCAATGCAGAAGTTTACCCTCCTTCCCACAAGCCGCAAGAAGACCAGGGGCTGTACGATTGCCAGTTCTACAGGAATGACTTTGTTCTTCACCATTTCCTTCTCTCCTTTCTCTCTTTCTCTCTTTCTCTCTTTCTCTTTCTCTCTCTCTCTCGCTCTCTCTCCTTGTCTCTCTTTCTCTTTCTCTGTCTCGCTCTCTCTCTCTCGCTCTCTCTCCTTGTCTCTCTTTTTTTTCTTCTTTTTTTTCCCTCCCTCCCTCCCTCCCTCCCTCCCTCCCTCCCTCCCTCCCTCCCTCCCTCCCTCCCTCCCTCCCTCCCTCCCTCCCTTTGTCTCTAAAGCAACAAATGACGGGGGAATAGACGACAGAGAGATAGCCATTCCTTCCTTTCATCTCCCTCATCCCAGCTATCACTGATTGCATTCTGATTCGGAAAAAACCGGGCGACTGAAGAAGCATGTCATGGAGAACAAACGGAGAGAATGGCCATCTCTTTCTTCCTTCTTGCTTCTTCTCCCTCGCTCTCGTGCTTGCGAACGATCCAAGCGAATGTGAGGGAGACAGAGAAAGAGAGAGAAAGAGAAGGAGACAGTCTGTTTCCACCGGCAACTACCTTTCATCCACACACCCCTCTGCACAAACTTTAGCTTTGGATTTCAATCAAAGTCTAAAGATCCAACCCAATAATCAAGCTGCGGGAGGGCTGAAAGTCCAGTTTCCTCTTGGGACCTTCTGGGAGAGAGAGACAGAGAGCGAGAGAGAGCTTACCTTTAACTTGAAAACGGTGGGAGAAGATGAGAAGGAACGGACCGCGTCACTCATCTCACTATAGTCCCACTGCCTCTGGCAGGAGATCTTGCGGATTGCGTAAGAAGCGAGGAAGAAGCGAGGAAGAAGCGAGCAAACGAGCGGTGGGGAATCCTATCTCTTTCCATTCTCTCGTCTATTCACCCGCCATTGTGACTCAGGCCAAGAGTGACGGGGGAAGGGACATGCTCATAGAAGAAAACGCCAACAACGACATTCGCGGACTTTGGGATGTGAGCCTGTCTCTCACTTCCTGAGTTCATGAACTTCAAATTTTTTGGGAAGACCAGTTTGGTGGTAAAGTCAAAGTTTAGACTTTTTTTGGGCCATCCGCTCAGGCAGTGAGGTCTCAAGAAATCGGATTTGGAGCCGAAGAGTTGCCTCCTTTTGTTCCGGATCCGGAAGGCTACACTGAAGGAGTCAGAGGAGTGGCCAGGCTTCATCCGATTCCCTTCCAACCGTGGCCCAAGCCCGGCTATATACGCGGTCGCCCAAAAACACCGGCAGGGTGTTTTCCGAGCGAGGCCGTGAGCGCGGGGACAAACGGTGGCATCTCTTATCTCAGGCCGATCGTAATGTCTGATGACCAGGAAATGAAGAGTAGGCTGGAGGAGAAAGTGAGTAATCGACAGGATGTATATGTGAGTGCTGTCAAGAGAATCCAGATGGGCATGAGGTCTGGTTTTAGCGCTTTCTCTGGACAGACTCTTGGGCACTCGCATAAAGACGAGTCAAGAATCCATTCCTTTCATTCATTCTCTCCTCTGTATCATTGACCCAACACAGGCAACAAATAACCCTGGAAGTTATCTTTATGATAATGCGTTTGGTCGGCGGGGAGATCCAAGATCTCATTGTCTGTCAAGGGAAAGAAGCGACTGGCACACACCAATCAAATGAGTGAGCGAGTGCAAGGACTGGTAACCCTTCTCATCGTTTCTCCCGCCTCTCCCTTTGATCTCTTTTGACCGTAAACCCTCACAGGTCTTGAGACGGGCGTGTCTTCTTTTAGTGGGCCCCCAAAATGGTGGGGGTCCTGGTTCCTTGTGGCTTTCCTTGAACGAACCCAAGAAGGGCACCCTGACCCAAATATATACCAAAACCATCCCAAGTCCTCTGTAGGGCAAATGAAAGAACTGGGGACTCCGTGGCTTGGTTTCATCCAACGCATGGCGCGCAGGGGGAAGAGGGGGCAAAGTACCTTCGAGCTGTGGTGCAGAGCTGAGTATCTGGCAGGTTGCAGTTGCGTAGAGCTGAAAGACAAGACCGACTCCGGATGAATCAACCGAAACCGTTTATTTGTTTGAAGGGGTCCCTTGAACCAGGTTCAACCTCCATTTCCCTTTTTGGAGCCTCTCAGCAGTTTCAATCCCATTTTGCACTACGGAGGTCTGTGTATGTCTGTGTCAAGTGGCGCAAACTGGTGAGGCGTTCAATGGTTCGGGAAGCTCACGAAGCGCAGTCCGCCTGGGCACTGGTTTGATGCGTGTAAAACCAGCTCCACAACGAAAGTGTCGGCATCTCCCGGTATATATTCCACTCAATTGAGTATCTTAAACTAGGAGTGCAACCCAGTTTTCCCGTTTGTCCCGCAAAACAAATACCAACAGGTGGCGCCCTCAAAAGAAGAAACCTTTATTCAGGTTAGTATCACTTGTTGCAATTCGCGCAGATTACTTCACCCGCGAGGTTTATCGGGCTTGGAGGACATGTCCCGATGGGGTCTTTCACATCTGTTCAAAAAGGAACATCGGCGATATTTTTCGCAGTTGAACTTCGAGCTTGCTTCGGCACGTGGAACCAGTTTGAGTTCTAGGTTCGGAATCGGTGAACCAACAAAAGCCAGTCAAACTTGCGGTGAAATCACTTCAACTTTCAACAATTGTTTGCTCCTCAGAATTCAGAATTTCAGGCGGTTGGTTTCCTTTGCCTCTTCAACCATCCCAAAGGGACCCCTTTCTCCTGGCGAACCAAAAGTTAAAAACTGCGCCGTGAAATCCAGAGCTGCAAGCTGGGGGCTTTGCGCGAGAATCTGGGGCCCGAGAAAGGGGAAGGTTGCACCCCCAGCTTTCTGGAACATACCGAAGGGTAAGCCAAAAGATAGGGCAAAGTCCATTCGGGGGTAAGTCAACTCCAAAGTTGGCGTGACTCATAAAAAAAGCCTTTGAAGGTTGTTTAAACAATCGTGTTTTGGAGGTGTTCGCTGGTCAAAGTTTGGTTTCATCTTACATCTTTACACTGATCTGTGATGATAGTAGCAAAGCAGATTTAAATGCGGTTTTAGATTTCCAAGTCTAAAACACGGGTTCGCCCAACCTTCCCTCATCAGCCGACGTTCGAAGGCTGAGCTTTTGGCCTTTTGGTTTCCCCTTTTTGGGTGCCCATTGTTATTGGCCCAAAAAGTGGTGGTTGGGGGTCCCTACTGAGTTCCAACATTCTGCCCTAGGGTTCAACCGCCATTAAAAGGAGGGTTGGCCCAATTGAGATTTTGACAATCCTTAGGCGAAAGCAAACGGGTGGTTATATCTAACCCCCCCCCCAGTTTGCTACAGTGTGTTTGACCATCTTCTATCACACATCGCATCCCTACCAGGCGTGCCGCGCTCCAGTGTCCTTTGGTGCATTTTGCCAAGTGATGTTAGCACTTTAGCTTTAACCCTTCCCAAATTCTCCCCCACCACTTTGGTGAACTTTTTGCCAACTAGAAAGTTAAACCACTAAAAGCTAAGCCACTAAAAGCTAAACCACCAAAAAACAAAAACTAAGCTTTTCTCGTAGAAAAACCAGACAGCCACCGAGAGGTCTATGGCTTCGCGGGCATCCAGCTGCCGGCGGTGGCTTTGATGCTCAAGGAGCTGGTAGCGTGTCTTAGGTCCCCCAGCAATCGGTGCCCTTTTTCCCTCCGTTTTCCGTTTCTTTTTTCGGTTGGGAGGGTTTCCCAGCTAGGGGACGCCCTTAAACCCAGATTGAATCAACCCCAGGTTGTTTGCTAGTTTGTTTGTTTTTTGGGGGGGGGGGTTGGTGGGGATTCAGGAACTAGGCCCCCACCAATCGGTGCCCTTTTTCCGTGTCTTTTTTGGTTGGGAGAGTTCAACCCTGCTAAAATAGAAAAAAAAACATGAGAAAAGCATCGGGTACCCTTCTTCCAACCTCTCTACTGGAGGACCTAGTGTCCTTTTTTGGTTTGCAACTAAAGCATAGGTTGGGCGATTCCTGGTTTAGATGGGACCCGTTGATTTTCATTTCGGGCCATGGATTGATTTTTCCCGCCAGGGAAATCCAGCTACGGCACGGATTTTTTTGGAGCTCTCGCGCCGTTGCTTCGATTGGAGCCATGGGAATGGATTCCCGAGAGAAAGAACACCATGGCTTCCATTTCTTTGGTGCATTTTGTCGGCCCATTTGACACATGTTGCTTTTTCAAGACCAAAATAAAGTTGGAAACCCACCAAATTTACAAGTTGCACTGTTCAGGTGTATGTAAGGATCCGTGTTTTGGTTGCTCCCCAAACAGGGCACCAGCCATGAAGACGAGCCCAGTAGGTAGTGTTTTCTTTGGTGCAAATTTTGCCAAGGGATGTTAGGACTGAAGCACTTTTTTGCCAACGAATGAATCGGTTTCCCGTATTAAGCCACTAAAAGTGAGCAGCTTTTAGCAGGGGAGCAGAAAGCAACCGAGATTTGCTGAAATTAATATATGTTGTTTCTCCCTGTTGGTTTGAAAGGGAATCTATTGCTACTGGAAATGCGTGTTTCCTTTTTCAAACGGAAGATACTAAGACGGGGGATGGTTTATAGGGGGCATTCCCTCATTGCCTGCTGAAAACCAGCAAGTTTTTTATAGCACGCGATTCACCAAAATGGTTTCCCGGTGTTTGGGTGTCCAACAAAACATTGGTTTGCAAAAGAGATGGTCAATTACGGGGAAACCCGAAAGACACCAACCACTGTGGGTCCCTAAATTTGAGAAACACACATTCGTGTGGGTGCTTTTTGAGGGTATGCCGTTTTAGGGCTAAAAAACAAAATGTTGAGCCCCGACTTTTGGGGGCCCAAGTAAAAAAAGTTGTTGAGCCCCGACTTTTGGGGGCCCAGGTTTTATCCCAAGGATAGGATGTTTGTCTCTGGGGCTTCGCAGCCCGCTGGCTCAAGCCAGGACCTCCCGATGCTCCGCGAGCTGCACTTGCCCGACGCGCAGAAGGCGAGCTGCCGGTTTGAACGTGGGACCTACGGGCTTCGGCCGGAAACGTCCGTAAGGGAGCCCGAAACGTCAGGCGCCACGTGAATTGTTGGGAGGGTACATGAGTTCCCTCACAGGGTTGTTGTTCATCACAAGGGGATTTTGCCCCCTAGCTTGTGATAACTTTTTTTCTGGAATCTGCCCCTTTCGGGGTTGGTCTTCCGGGTTAAGCCCTTTCTGCTGTATCACGGCTCCGTGGATTCCATGTCCCAGCGCCCTGCTTCAGGCCGTCCGGAAAATCCTCGAAAGGTCCAGCACTCGCCTCCGTGCTCGCCTCCGGCACATCTCTCGATGTCATTTGCCTGACACCAATCCTCCGAGCACAGGCCATGCTGTAAACAGAGCACCAGGCGGATCCGGTCGCATCTTCAGCAACATCCTGCCTGCTCCCTCCTTGGCATGCTCTCATCACAGAAGCGCATCGGGACTCTAAGGCACCCATTCGAAAGGCCATATTTCGCACAAATGTTTCAGCATGGTTCTATCGGTACCTCCCCCATTCTTTCCAGGGATCCTTCTTTCTAGAAAACCTCCAGAAACCCGGGGAAAAGGGCTGGTTTGCGAAAAGAACGATGGTTGAAAAGGAGGGGGAAGCAACCCCTAGAATGGTTGCCCATTAAAATCGATCCGATGAAGCTCGTAGTAAGCGAGGATGGTGAATCAAGGTTGCGCTGTGGCTCCCACTTATAGTAGATGATTCATGCACCCCTCATGATGAACTCCATGGCGAATATTGTTGCTTCCAAAACAGCCCTTTCATCCTGGGTTTATGGTGCCTGTTTCGGAGTCAGACTATTTGGAAGCTTCTTCTCGAAAGAATAACATGTCTTTTTGATTCCTGGGTGCATTCCCCCTTGAGATGAAGTTTCTTCATGTTCCCTTTCAGCCAGCAAGAAGTACAGTGCGCATTGGGGCATCATCCATTTTCTCACTTCCCCCGCTCGTTCGCTTTTAGCTGGCTAACGGAGCATTGCAATGCAGGAAGCAAGAAGCTACCTTGCAGGGTCGGATCTCTCAATTTGTTGGGAATCAATCCGAGTCTAGAGTCACCTCTTGGCCCAAGTTCCAGGTGCTCCGTCACGGACGAAGAGACTTCGGTTTGCTTCTGACCGGATCCGGTTTTCTTCATGAATCCGGATTTCTCACTCTTGGCACCCACCTAGGGTTCTACTTCGATCCGGGGTGCCTTTTTGGTGCTGGTCCTTGGGCCCCCCCTTCTTCTTTTTTTTGGGCCGGGACTTCACAGGGGCCGTTTTCCAGCTGCTTTCGCCTTCAGCCAACCCCAAAAGCCACAAAAAAAGAAGAACAACACGCCCATGTCGCGCAGGAGGACTGCCATCTGCAGGTGAAAGAGCTCCTGATGCAGATCAGGACCGGGTTTCTTGGTCTTCGGAGGCCACCGGAGGCGAAGACGCGTCGGTTTTGTGAGAACTGGATCTGGGCGTGGCTCCGAGCAGACTTGGAGATATGGATGGTGGGTTGGGGAAGCTACCATCAGGCCTCCTTTTGTTTGAGGGCCGCTTTGGTTTGTTTCAGGATCTCGGGATACCGGTATGCGGGGTTGTTGAAGCAGGGTTGCTGTCAGCCGTTCCGTCAAAGGACAGGTAGAACATGGGGGAAACACGGCTTCCTCGGTTTGGATTCATGGGCCAATGCCCCACCCTCGTGACACTTGGAGCAACCGTGTGTTGCAGGAGAACAGTATACGCGGAAGGGCGGAATGTTGGAGGCAAGTCATATCCATATATCCCAGTTGCAAACCACCAATCTTTCTACACATTCGACCCGTTTTCTTTTGAACAAGCAGCAAGCAGGCAATTGCTCAATGGAAATTTCACTTGGCGTTCCCTGGTTTTCTGCGTGGAGATACGATAGCGCATCGGAAGAACGGGTGGTGAACCGGGAGACGTTCAGCGCGGCTTTGTTGCCACGGGTAGGGAGGAAGCGGGTCACCTAATGGCGAAGAAAGAGATACAGGTAACATAAACATGGGTTTTGAATAGGGCCTCAAGTACCAGGTTTTGATTTTGGAACTCAGCTGATAGTTTGTGTAGTATGTATTCATAGATGCAGACTTGAGGATGCCTCATATTCTGCTGCTGGATTCTAGGTTTAGGAGTTCTGGCTTCAGGTGTGGGGTGGTTGGGGTGTTCGGGGTACACTCGCTTTCGAAACAACACCTGCAAATTCCAGGCCCTGACCGCATCAAGCCACAGCACAGTGTTTGATGCAATATTCTAAGGGTTGATTCCCCATTCTTTCCAACCATCGTTCTTTTCGAAAAGCCGGCCGTTTCCCTGGGTTTCCGGAGGTTTTCTAGAAAGATTCGGAACCCTGGAAAGAATGGGCAAGGTAGCGCTAGAGATATGATTGGAAGGCTCTCCCTCGCGAACCGAGGGATGTTCGAGAAGCACCCTGGCTCCAATTCGGCACCCGTTTGCTCCAATTCGGCACGGTCGTTGATGCAGCACGGAAGCGAAGAAGCCTTTGCCAGGTCGCTAGTTAGACAGTTGGCATGGGATAACAAGTGAAACAGCCACTTTTAGAGGTCCAAAGGGAAGAAAAGAAGAATGTCACGCAGGGGTCACAGGATTTTGTGTCCAATGGTTGCATGTTTTTTTTTTGGTGGTGTCCTTCGAAACCGCCACTTTTGGAGGTGCAAAGGGACATGGAAGGACACCCAGAAAAAGCAAACCAAACCCGGGAAAGTGAGCCGTGCGCAGCTGCCCAGCTGCCCGTCCATGTGGCCGTTTCCTAAGTGAGCACGGTGTCACAATAGGGGGACTCCAAAATTGGCTTTCCCGTCTGGATTTCCTTGAAACCACTCAAAGCGTACCCAAACAACGAACTGCCATGTGGTTTGCTCGTTTGTGGAGCCTGGCTCGCCTAAACACAACGAACACTTGGGCGGTGTTTCCTTTTGGATCCGAGAACAACGAAGCCCCGCGTGGCTTGCCTTTTTGCCTTTCACCAAGCCACGGGTAGCTCTCACAGATGGCTGAAACAAACCTGCGGGGGGATCAATCTTTGGAAGCTCCCCCAACTTTTTCCCCCCCCCCCCCCCCCCCCCCCGGCTGGAAAAAAGAAATGAGGGGCTAGGGTGGGAAGGGGTCAGTTTCCTGACAAGGTATCAAGAGCTCGTCCAGTGGAACAGGGCTCCTTAAAAGATAATTGCATGTTGGAACCGTTTGAAACATGTGGCTTTTTCGTCACCAAGACACAAAAAAACCACCAAATTTACAAGTTGCAATGTTCAGGTGTGTAATGCATCCGGATTCCTGTTGAGCCCGGATGGATAAATCCCGCCTATTGTCTTCCTGAATTAGCTCCCCGTTGTTTTTTGGTTGGGGGGGTTCCCTTTGTTTTCCACTAACCAAGCACAAAACTATTTTTTCTCCAGCCGTCAGGAGCAAGTGCCCGGGCCTCAGGGAGGTGAGCTTCGCCAACGCCCAGGCGGGAGCTAGCGAGGCAGAGCCCAACGAGTTGGGCGCGTAACCCCCGAGTTGGACCCAAGAGTCACAACTTTTGGGAGGAACCAAAAAGAGTAAATGAAACGCTCAGACGGTTTTTGGGCCCATCCACGGAAGTGAGTTTCCCCCCAGGGATAAACCTTCCTGAGTGTGAGTGTCCCCTCCAGGGATAAACCCTGGGAATTGGACACTCCCATCTCTCAAATCAATCTGACATGCTGGGGTTACCATTATCCGCAAGGGTGCCCTAGGTGCAACTGATGAATCTGGAGGACCAAACAATTTTCAGGGCTAGGTTCCTTTTTAGTGAGGAAATGGCCGATTTCTCAGGGGTTCCTCTGATTGGTGTCCTCCGGATTAGTCCGAAGCTCACAGTACCAGGGATTTGCCCATGATAAATCGCAGCTTGTTTGCCTTGGCCACTTTGGTGACTGGAAGCATTGGGGGCGGGGAACTTCAAAAACCCAGGAAGTCAAGTGAAACCCTGCTTTCTCCAAGCGAAACGGTCTCAAAAACCCCAAGGGTTCTTGTTCCAGGGACCCCTCGTCGCTGGAGAAGCCTTAGCCCTGAATCTTTGAAGTTTCGCACAACCCCCTAGCTTCTTTCTATGGGCGCGTCTTCCTTCATTTTTTTCTGGTGCGTGCGTGGGTCTCAACCCCATATTTGTTTAAAAGGGGCGTTGTAGCCTACAAAATTAGGCAGGTGGCTTGCCCTGGGACCATGCTTCCGGGGTCTCTGCCATGTTTGTTTCTTAATTTGAGCGTATGGACCATAATCTGAAAGTGGGTGTGTCTTCAAATCCCCGCCCCCAAAGCAATGGCGTGAAGGTTCACTTGCTCTTTAACACCATCTTGGGGCAGTATCAAAAACGAGTCTCACCCTCACATGTTGTGCGGACCCCAGATTTGGGCCATAGTCAAAACCGGTCGTTACACGGGGTGACTGCCTCAGAACTTGGGACTGGGGAAAGAACAACTTCTGGCGGCGTTAGCGCTGTGATTCGCCCAGATGTCACCGAGAACGGCTTTCAAAATTACGGATTTAAGGAGGGCCCCGTGTACTTAAGGCTCGGAATTCGAAACTAGCTTCAATCCTTCGAATTTTGAAACCCCACAATGTCGTGTACTTAAGGGTGGGGCTGTTTTCAGGGCTGCTGAAACTCAATGGTGTTCAAAATGTCACTGGGAACGGATCGCTCTCTCGCGGCAAAATCGTCCCAGGTGCGAACATGGGACCTGGTGACCTGATGACCATCGACCCATTGACCGCGGCAAGCGAAAGCGAAATCCAACGAGGGGCTCCGGGGGCGACCTTCGTGGCTGCTCCGAGTGTGATACTGTGGACGGATGCGAAATCCAGAAACCGCACCACGAAATGACACCATGGTTGAAACCACAACGGTTGTTGGTATTTGCAGGGGAATCGAAGCATTCCAGGGTTTCTTAGGTGGTGCGAAAAGGGTGTCGTCCATCCACAGTACCGCCAGGGTAGGAAGTACTTAGATTTCCTTGAATTTCTCTTAGCCATTGTTCTACCCTGCAAATTTCGGAACAACCCTGAGGGCGTGCAGTGAGTCTCACCAAATTTATCCAGGATCAACACTTGGACGTCTTGTACAATTGGACCCGCGGTGGTGGATTTACCTTCGTGTCCTTGTCCGCAAAAGGAGGCCTGTATTCTGGTTCTCACCTTGCTTAACCCTTCCCCGTGCTTCCAGGCATTGCACTACAGGTAACTAGATATGTCTTTGCCTCTAGCTTTCACATGATGGTTTCCCCCTGGTTACCTATAGGAAGAACTGGGCTTGGGAACAATTCGACCTTTTTCCGGTTTTGTGAGTTGAAGTTTTCCCAGTGCCATGGTCCCCCTGGTTACCTGAAACTGGGCTTGGGAACGATTCGAGTTGCGACCTTTGCAACAGGTTTCTTTTCACCCATACGGAGTTGTGACGCTGGTTTCGCTGCTTTGGAATCCTTTGGAATGTGTTTATCACGACACGGCATGCTCGTTCATTTCCAATGAATGAGCTCACCGATTCGGGGTAAAGCAAACTCATGAAGGAAACTGCGTAGGGATTCCTTATTTCTGGTTTTGTGAGTTGCAGTTTTCCCAGTGCTATGATTCTGGCATTGAGGCTAGCCTTTGACTCTATGTGGCAGACCCCAGTCATGGAGTTTATAAGCGGGTGGGGGGTATCAGGAAAAGTAGGGCCGCCGGGACCCTTTTTGGGTTGGTTTAAAGGGAAACCAAAAGGACAACAATCATTCAAGTCATCAAGATGGGAATTCCATTTGGGTCTTGGACACCTCATCTTCCAGCACCATGCCTTAACTCAGATTCAGCCATGGCTCAAGATGAGACGTCGACAGAAGTGGCACGCAACAAGCATCCCATGCAACTCTTGGACACACATGTTTTTCTTCTTTCAGGCTTTAGGTGGAAAGCATTTTGAACCCAGTGCGTGGAGAAAAGGACAGAAGAAGCGGTTGGCCATTTTGAGCTTTGACCCGTAGAGACGGCGAATCATGTGATCTGTGATAGTTCCCGAAGATCTGGGCGAACAATTCTGTCAGGAAGCCTTTGCTGGCCGTCCGGCCACAGTTTTGATGCAAAGCTCATCGATACACCAACATCTCACACCATGTCACCCATTCCAGATGCGGTGATAGGTGGTTGTGGTTCTAACCTCTATGGAAACTGAGCCACGTGGGTTTTTTCTTGGTCCTGTGCCGGTTCAGCGGTTCCTGGGCTCCTCCCTTCCTTCCGGCGCGGGGGCAATCCGATCGCCCCCGGCGCCGATCGAATCGGGCGCCATGCTGTAGCCTCCAAGGGGCGAATGAGAGGTGAGTCCGAGGCGGGGGATCGAAGCCGGCCCTCAAGCCCGAAACTTTGACCCCATCTTAGTCAACCCCGGTTTATTCATAGAGCGGCGTTCCCCTCCAAAACTGGTCTGGCCCTTAGTGTTAACCAGATAGTTGATCAACCCCGGTCTATTGAAATTCGCGGGGTGGTTCTTGGCCCCTCCAAAAGTGGTCTGATTCCCCATCAAACCCAGGGACACCCTATTAATGAACTGGGGTTGATGAATATGGGTCGACATTAGTCAGCTTTGAGTTTGGGTCGTGACCCCTCAGATCCCCACATGCTCCAAGAAAAAAAAACCGCTCAGTCCCGGGAACCGTGGCAACACTCAGGGCGCCATGGCTACATCGTCTAGAAGTACCCTTTCCATCCTTGGGGAATGAGATACTTTATGCCCGCCCACATTTTGTGCCTCCCTCGGTTGCCTGGGAGTTCTCAGGTACTGCAACTCGAGGTTGATGAGAACGATTTTGACTCGCAGACTCCCCAGGGGGAAGGATGATAATATGCAACGGCACGTCAATGCGGAG
>CAUJNA010001913.1:865320-952449 GCA_963377175.1 Effrenium voratum | reverse complement strand
CCCACACCCCCACACCCCCACACCCCCACACCCCCACACCCCCACACCCCCACACCCCCACACCCCCACACCCCCACACCCCCACACCCCCACACCCCCACACCCCCACACCCCCACACCCCCACACACCCACACCCCCACACACCCACACACCCACACACCCACACACCCACACACCCACACACCCACACACCCACACACCCACACACCCACACACCCACACACCCACACACCCACACACCCACACACCCACACACCCACACACCCACACACCCACACCCCCACACACCCACACACCCACACACCCACACACCCACACACCCACACACCCACACACCCACACACCCACACACCCACACACCCACACACCCCAACACCCACACACCCACACACCCACACACCCACACACCCACACACCCACACACCCACACACCCACACACCCACACACCCACACACCCACACACCCACACACCCACCCACACCCACACACCCACACACACACACACACCCACACACCCACACACCCACACACCCACACACCCACACACCCACACACCCACACACCCACACACCCACACACCCACACACCCACACACCCACACACCCACACACCCACACACCCACACACCCACACACCCACACACCCACACACCCACACACCCACACACCCACACACCCACACACACCCACACACCCACACACCCACACGCCCACACACGCCCACACCCCCACACCCCCACACCCCCACACCCCCACACCCCCACACCCACACACACCCACACACCACACACCCACACACCACACACCACACACCACACACACACACCACACACACACACAACACACACACACACATGGGGTGCCTTGTGGACATCCGCTGGGCTTCTGAGACTCAGGAAATGGGAAGTGGGAATGTGTCAAAACAGGGGGACCCCCCAAATGGATTTCTGTTTTTCCTTCAAACCAACCGGAAAAGGGTACCAGCTCTGCATGGGCGCGGAAGAAGATGCCACTGTAGAAAATACCCAAAGGAAACTGACTACCGGAAAGGTAGAAACAACCTAGAGGTACTGTAACATAGTGTAACAAAGTATCATGTAGCACGTAGAGATACAATCATGACCTGGCTCCACCAACCCATGGTTGTTGCTTGAGAAGCGGCGGGTATCGCCAGGTCCAAAGCGACTATGCAGGCACCATCTCTTCTGCAGCTCTGCGTGCCTCGGCCAACAACAATATGTCGCAGCCATGGAGCAAAGCTATTTGAAGCAATTGGGTACTCGTAGGTATTTTTGTGATGAAGGGTACGTTTTTGGGGCAAAAAGGGGGGTGCTCCATGGAGTATGGTTTTTGTTTGTTTTCAAGGTCCTTTGGTTCGTTAAAAGGCATTCATCGAAGGGCCATGGAGTTGCCCTGTTTTGAGACACCCATACCCCGGCCATGAGTCTGAAAATGGAAAAAGGGGTATAAAAAAGTAGAATTGCGGTTTGGGACCCTCCAAAAAAGGGCACCCACGGAAAAGCACTCAAGGTAGGTTAGCGTTTTGTAGTCGGCACTTTGGCCGTGTTTGTTTGAAAAAAAGTCACACCTCCGACAACAGGGGCTGTTCATCTTGGTCATCGGTGTCTACCAACCCCCTCCAGGTACCCCCGCCCCCACCTCCCTTCCGCCCCTCCCTTCGGAGGGAGCTTTGCTCGGGGGGGGCTGGGAGGAGTTTCACACGCTGACCCAACCCGGTGTCCCACTACCCGGATTTTCGGCCGGTAGCCTGAACACAAGCCCAAGAAACCTACTCCACTCCAGTGGAGCCATGTATTGAGTTGCAGGCACTACTGAGGCACTCTTGAGGCAGTGTTCTTCAGCGTTATTGAGGTGTGATTCTGAGAGCTATTGAGGTGCTATTGAGGCGCTCTTAAGGTGCTTGTGGTGATGCGCTGGTGAAGTGCCGTTGAGCTAATAGCAGCCCGCTCCAGATACCTGGCCAACACCCTGTACTTCAGTCTGCCCGCCAACCTACTTGGGTATCCAGCTTTGAGGTCGAGAACGTCCCGGGCTATGATCACGATTCGAAGAAAGCGTCTGCAGTTTCAGTGTAAAGCTTATTGAGAACGTCCCAGCGAGACACCTATCGGGGAAGTGGATTTTCAAAATGCTTCAACACCATGCAATCGAAAGTGGCCAAGAGGTTCCCCTTTGGCACTTAAGGCGGGTAGAACTTGCAGGTATGGCGTAGGATGGACTCTTTTTTTTGCGCTGCGGGTATACCCTTCCAAAGATAGATTACTTTTCCCAGATAGTTTTGACACCTGGAACGAGTTTTTTTTGTTTTCTCCAGGGAGCATGTTCGCAAATGGAAGTACCCCATGTTCAGGATCATCGGCAGACCCATTTGGAGCGGTCACCCGGGCGACTCAACCGACAAACAGGTCCAGAAGTTGGCGCAGAACCTCATCAAGTACGGTCCCAAGAGGGCCTGGCCCTCAGGATTCAAAGCGACCTTCGGCAAGCGTCACTGATGCCATCCCTGAGGAAAGCAAGGGAACCATTTTCCCAACTGGTCTTTGGCAAGCTTTTATTATGACCCCCTTTTAGGAGTGAATCGAAGCCAATAGACACGCATGTGGTTTGGGTTTCGTTTGCCCGATCCAAATGTTCCGACAACGATTTCCCTCGCCAGGAGGGGAGGGTGTTGGGTGGGGAAGTGGCTGAAGGGATCCTTCGGGCGCAAAGGAAGGTTTTCAAGACCCCTAGAAACTTGATGACCCAAAACCCCTCAGAAAAGGACTGACCATTTTAGTAGCACGGCTCCTGCCTGTTTCAACGGGGGGTGTGAAGGCCATATTCCTTGCGCAAACAGAAGTGCCTGGTGGTACCTCGCTTTTGCTTTTCTGATCGATTATCCGCGAACCCGCAGTTTGGATTGGGGAGTTGAAGGTCTGGTTCTAGATGGCACATGGGGAACAAAAGGCTGTGGCTCAAAAAAACCTTACCAAAACGCCCCCCCCCCCCAACCGCTAGCGGGCTGTTGAAAGGCAATCCATCCTGGAACTACGAAGGGAGCGGCCGCTCTTGTGGTTTTCCAAGGGCTATGGCTTGGTCAACTGTCAACCCGCAACATTTGAACTGGTTCCCCTTGAAGCAATAGGTGCTTTTTTGCTGTAAACAGGGGGTTGGCTCAACCCTATAGCCTTACTCCATGCAAGAACCCCCACTCCCGCCCCACCCTCACCCCACAAGTAGAACATGTTAGGCGGCGCCCAGCGAGGGCCCAAGCCACCGAGGTGCGCTATGCCACCCTCTCTGCTCTTCCGCGGCGCGCCTTGGAGGAGAGCGATTCACATGGGTTCTAGGCATCGGGGCCCAGGTGAATAAGCCAAGACTTAAGTGGGGCGTGTCTTTGCGGAGGCTACTTTGCATAGGTTAAGGGAGGCTAAAAGGAACACCGGAGCCACTTGGGGGGGGGTCCGATTCCTAAAAGAGAGAAAAAGACCCAGATGTTGGGTTCAAACCCATTTCGGGCTCTGTTGGGAACCTGCTTTGGCGGTCTTAAAGTAGGATGTGCTGAGGTGTGCCGTCTCTCAAATTTGGGGTAAGGGGGGAAGATTGTGTTTTGTCGTTGTTTCGTTGTTCAATCTTAATCTTATCCCAAACAAGCATTTAAAGGCAACCTCCCCATTCTTTACAGGAGTCCTTCTTTCTGAACCCCCCGAAAAGCCGGCAGCAGACACCTGCTTGTCGCGCAGAACGATGGGTGAAATCATCAGAGTGAACCTATTCAAATGTTCATACTATATCTATATATGGCTGTGGGTCAAAACCAATGGTACCACTTTGGGGTAGGTGCACCAAGGGCTCGCAGGAGAAGAGTAGAGCCCTAGAGGTCTTTTGTTAGCCTCGCCCAACACGGCCGAACCCTCCTGGCATCGTCGTGAGCGACAACTTCGGCAAGTTTCGCGGCGGGTGGTCAGGGACTACCAGGAGGGCAAGGACGGTCGGGGAGATCTTCGAGAAGCTCTGAGGTGTCTGCAAGGGCACCATAGCAGACCGCGGTATCGGTTTGCATGCAGCGGCATGAAAAACTCATGGGCATGTCAACAATGCTGGAGAAACAATCCAGCAAGTGCGGCCTTCTGTGGAGGATGTGGTTTGTCTTGGGCATCGCCGGGGTCGTCTTCGTGGCAGGAAGGTACGAGGACGTGGTCGCTGGCCACAACATCGTATCCATGGCTAGAAGAAGGGTCGGCCAGAAGACGAAAATCGTCCTCTCGCAGACGAAAGGAGAGCAAGGGCAAGGGTTCCGGCAAGGACAAGGGCAAGGGCAAGTCACAGGGCATGCAGAACAAGGGCAGCTGGGGGAGCACGAAAAGCTCCGAGCCAGGCTATGCGACATGGACGCAAGCGGAATGGAAGCCACCCCCGCTCAGCCTGACGGGTACTGTCCTCACGATGGAGGACCCGGCGGAGCACTCCATCCTGCAGGAGATCCGGGACGCCTTTGGCAGTTTGGACAAAATGCCGCACGATCTCCAGAAGATTGTGCTCCGGAAAGAACGGGAGTCAGGACGCCACTTGACGCGGCAAATGCACGCTCTCACATCCAAGTTGGGAGTTGCGCGAAAAGTCCAGCAGCAGACCAGCCTTGCACAGGAAAGACTGAAAGCCAACTGGCGCGAGCACCTCAAGCAGGCGGTGCTCCTATGGAAGAATCAACTTGCGTCCTACCAGGAGCAGATGACGGACCTGGACAACAAGGCAGAGGAGGCGAAAGCCACGATTGTCAATGCACGGGCCGAGCTCAAAAGACTCACCGAGCACGCAGGTCGCGACAGCGAAGGCATCATGACGGAGTCCGAGACGATGGCCTACTTGGATGTCATGAACGAGATCCAGGACATGGACGACGAGGAGCTGGTGACAGAGGTCAAGATATCGGGGATCGAGCCGCCGGATCTGGGCGAGTTGCAGAAGCAGCTGCAGGATACCCTGATCAAGAGTGCAGCCACTTTGGCAGAGCGCAAGGAGGGCGCCGCCCGATCGTCAGAGGATCGCGAGAGATCCCCCAGAAGGAGATCCATGGAGCCCTTCCCCTCGAACCCCAAAGCAGAAGGAGCCGCTGCGGTCAATCTGGAGGAGCAACAGAAAGAGAAAAAGGAGGAGCCTTTGGTTGGCCCATTGGGGCACCACAGGACAGTGATTGTCAAGAGCCAAGACTTCAACACGCCTGTTGGAGAGAAGGAGGAGTGTGCTCGTGGCTCCCCATGCTACATACTGTATGGACGGAGCCGGATTACAAGTCACTCTTCGCGGCACGGAATCTGGCGTTGGACCTGCGCTGGCAGATCTTCCTTGAAAACGAGGAGATGTGCGGCTCCACACCTTCTTGCAGGTCCTCAAGCGATGGGGAGATTCCGTCCTCGAAAGTGTGTTGCATGTCAAGAAAACAAAAAAGAGTCACCTTCACAGAGTGCGAAGGAGGTGATTCAGTGGAGGTGTATGTCAGCTACAAGAGTATGAGTGGTTCACAGTCACCAGACACTAGCTTGCTTGAAGTAGCAGAGAGCAGTGCCCACATCAGCCACCAAGATGCTGAAAAGACCCCACAAAGAAAGTGTGCTGATAGTTCTTCGGCCTTGGAAGGGGCTCCATGGAAGGTCCGGAGAACGCAAGAAACACATGTCAAAGAAATGGGTGGTAGCTCTAGGGCGAGTAGGATTTCTTGTACAGACAGTTTCACTCGAACCGCGGAGTACCTTGCGGATGAGGTACACCCGGATCTGCATAGCCTCACCCAGGTCTTTCGGACGGCACAGGACCTGCAGGAAGCATGGCACCGCCGGGAAACCATCGAAGACTACCACAATAGGTACCGGGTTGAGACGTACAAGTTCGGGCACCCGCAGTGTAGGTTCTGGTGGTTGCCAAGGGGCACAGACAGGGCGAAGGTCTTTGACACTGCAAGACAGCTGTGGCATGATGCACGGGCACTTCGGACGCTCCAGGTGCAGGAGGTCACGCCGCAACCCATCGTGGAGGAGGAGCCGGTGCCGAACTTCTACATTGTGTCCACTCAGTTGGACAGGCAGCATGAAGGCCTCAATCGGGAGCTGCTTCTGAGTGAAATACGAGTGCGCAAAGGGGGTGTCATCGTGCACAGAGAGTGGGCGGTGGTCAAGACACCGAGGCGCTTCAGCAGCCTCACAGCCATGCTGATCACGGGAACGGAGAAGTATTGCTTGCGGTATCCATGCACTGTGTGGCTAAAGGGGATCGCTTGGCAGCGGCATGACCTCTCGGTTAAGGAGGCAAGCACGGGCGACTTGCTGGAAATCGAGTGGGAGGAACCATGTGGTAGGGGCAGTCCGCCCTACCAAAGGCCTGTGGCGACTCGGCAGCCCTACGAGGACAGGGCCATGGAAGAGTCGGAAGAAGAAGAGGCCTTTGAGCCTGTTCCCTTGGCTCCAAGGCTCTTGCATTACTTTTCTTACTGCTGGCAATACCTTTGGGCGCCCCTACCCTGCCAGCATGTAATTCATCACCATTTTGTCGGGTCTTCATTCTCTTTTGGTTATTGCGTTTCACAGTTGTTTGGAGGAGTTCCGCATCATCGCTCACATCCTCCTTGTAGTCAGGTTACCAGGCGTAGAGGCCCCCACAAGGCCGAGGTCAGTGGAGGCCTTGGGCCCCCTGACACAGGCCCGCACGCGCAGCCATGGAATGGCACGTTCTGGTTGATGGGAGTTGGTAGCAGCTTCTGCTGGGCCTCCACAGCGGCGAGAGACATCTGGGACTTGCACGAGGAGCTGCAGGGAGCGAGCATAGACCGTGTGGATGAAAAGGGGCCGTGGCCTCCTGAGACCTTTGTTATCAACCACCTAGAGCAACGCAGAGTTGGATGGCTGGCGGTTATCGTGCAAAACCACGTTCAACAGCGACTTTTCGGTGTGCTGGGTACATGCAATGTGGACAGGCCGAGACTTCAAGGCGCATTATGGCTTGGCTGCCGAAGTGTACCTGGTTGTGGATGATTTGGTTTTTCAGGATGGTTGGGTGGAGTGGAATCCTTCGCATCCAGTCCATGTGATTGATGGGGACACGGCCACGCTCCTGACCACTTCGGTCCATGAAGCTCAGTATCTGTTCCACTGGCATTCGGATGAGACCATGGCCGAGCAGGGACTACAATGTTTCTTTGAGGCTGACGGGAAGCCCTCAGCCTATACCTTGGTCACGCCTTCGCCTCGGGGAGCTGGCGGGCAAGTTTATGTCCAAGGTCCTCATGAAGAAGGAGAGATGATTACGGTTTTGGTAGATGGGAGACGAGCGGGCATGGCAGAACTATCTCCACTGGCGGTGCCGCCGGACGCCACAGTCGATGAAGTCATTGCGGCTGTGGGCTTGCCGGATGTGAGCGGCTGGAAGTGCGTCGCCAAGGTTATGGGCAGGATCACTCATCGCACGCGGGCGTGTCTTCGCCATGGAGCTTTGATTGAGATTGCCCGGGTAGAAGGAAGTGACAGCAGCTTCCGTTTTCCAGAAAGCAGAACCTTTTTGAGCGCCAATGGCGGTGGTGTATATAAGGGCGCTCGTGTGAAGGCTCCACATGCCACAGATGATGGTGCCTGTTCTGAGTTCCCCTCCCCTCCTTCTGTGCGGTCCCAACATCCGGTCAGGCTGGTTGGCTGGTTGGGGGGAAGATGTGCCTGATGGGCTCCGCATGCACCCGCACACTGCTATAGCGTGGGGGTGGCAACCGGAGCAACATGTCGGCCCAGTTGCAGTGCACATTTACACGGATGGGTCGTGTGAAAAAGGCACTGCCGCATGGGCGGTTGTTGTTGTCAGTTGCTCCCGTGCGGGCACTAAAGTTGAAGGCATCATGGCAAGTTCGCTTGAAGGGACCCAGAGTCTCGCTTGGCGCTCCAGGCTGCACCAATGTTGCGGCTGAACAGCATGGGGTGGCGATCGCACTTGGGTATGCCCTGACTCTTGCAAAGGAGACAGTAGTTGTGCATTGTGATTTGCAGTTGGCGGTTGATCAGGCTAATCAGAAAGTGAGGGGAGTAGCTCACCCGCAGCTGTCAGGCCTGATCTTTGCCCTTGGAGCTCATGCCAAAGAAGCCGCCCATGTGGGCTCGCCGTGGAATGAACTTGCAGACAAGGTTGCCAAATTTGTTAATAGAAATGACATTGAGGTTGGGCGGCCACAACTGCATCACTTGGTGAACTTGCTTGAAGGGGGGCAGGTGGATTGGCTGCCACTGTGGCAGAGTTGGAGGTCGCAGGAGGCGGTTGCTACCACCTTGCCCAGCTTGGATGAGCATGGACGAGTGCAAGCCAGCCTGCCGGACACGGTGCCTAACTTGCACCGGCAGCTGCCACAAGACCCGCTGCCAGACGCGAAGGGAAAGGCTTTCGTCTGCAGAGCTGCTACCCTCAACGTCTTGTCGTTGGCTGAGCGGGGCAGGGGTCAGCAAGAGGAGATGTTGCAGCGGACAGTGGGCCGATGGCAAGTTGGGAAGACACAGATGTTGGCCAAGCAGTGTCATAGTCTTGGATGGCATGTGGTTGGAGTGCAGGAAGCAAGGACCCCCCGAGGAGTGCGCATGACGGAGTTGTACCGCATTTTCTCCTCGGGGGCCACGGACAAAAGTCAAGGGAAGCATGGCAAGAATCATGGGTGTGAGGTGTGGCTGAGCACCACGTTGGCCATTGCAGAAAATGAGGACGGCTCCCCAGTGCTCCTAGGCCAGATGGATGCAAGTGTTGTGCGTGCGGACCCTCGTCTCATGATGGTGGTGGTAGCAGGTGAGGTAGGCGAGTGGCTGATAGTAGCGGCGCATGCCCCTTTCTATGACCCGCACCGAGAGGCGGACCTGGAAGTATGGTGGAGTGAGCTTGGAAAGAGAATCCATACGCATGGGAAAGGCAGGCAGGTGGTTTTGCTGTGTGATGCGAATGCTGCCCTTGCAAAGGAGACAAATCCCTTCTTCGGCATGTTGGGAGCGGAGAAGCCGAACCCGGCCACTGAGCCGTTCCAGGATTTTCTTCGGAGCACTAAGTTGGTGGCTGTCAATACGCACGCGACATGGCACACTGGTCGGCACACCACGTGGCAGCACTCCAGCAAAGCATGGTACCGTAGGGACTATGTGTGCATGTCAGGAGCGCTTAGCCAGGCGTGTCACTCCAGTTGGGTTGACGAGTCGGTTGATGTAGGCCACATCAAGGACGACCACTTGCCGGTTGTTGCAGAAATCAGAGGCATGCTAGTCAAATCTGGTAAAGCCAGAGTCGCGAGGCTCCGGGATCTTGACATGACTGACCCGAGGAAGAGGGCGTGCTTCCGAGATGCCGTTGGCAGTTTGCCGATCCCCGGCTGGCATGTGGATGCACACACGCACTATGAACAGTTGGTGGGGCAGGTGGATGCCCTCGCTCGACAGATCTTCACTCCTAAGGTCCGGCTGCAACGCAAGTCTTGGCTTTCAGCAGAGACTTGGGCATGGGTATCATGGGCGAGACAAGTGCGTTGCTGGTACAGGAGGGCGGAACGGAGAAGGGAGTTGAGTGATTACTGGAAATGTGTTTATGAAGAGATCCGATGCGCCCGCGCACGTGTGGTAGCGGGATGTAGAGCGGACAAAACTCGCCTTGCAACCGCAATTGTTGAAGAGTTTGCAAGCAGCGGGGCCCTGAAAAGCTCTCAAGAGCTTTATGAGAGCCTCAAAAGGATATTGACCCCGGCTGCAGCTAAGAAAGCTGCATCACGTACACGAGTCCTGCCGCAAATGTGCGATGAAGAGGGCGCAGCAACAGGATGCGCTCTTCAGTAGGTTTGCAGAGCAGGAGAGCGGGGACCGGGTCACGGCGACGCAAATCGTGCAACGTGAAGGCCGAGTGATTCCTGGTCCTCATCTAGCAGAGTGGAAGGACGTTCCCACACTGGGAAGGATAGTCAGGCGCCTTGGCAAGTTGGAAGCAGGGCGAGCGCCTGGCCCGGACGGCATCCCTGCTGAGTTGCTCAAAATCGGAGGGGTGCAATGTGCGCAGTGTTTGCTCCCCATGTTCATGAAATGCGCCATCCTCGGGGGTGAACCGTTAGCATGGAAAGGAGGACATCTAGTGGCGTTGTTGAAGGGCAGCCAAGGCGCACCAAACCTCGGGCCATCGTGCTATTATGGTTTCCAACACCATTGGCAAAGTGTACCATGGACTGGTGAGAGAAGATTTAGCGGAGCGGTTCGAGGAAGTTGCACTTGATACGCAGTTTGGAGGGCGGGCGGGCAGGGCGACAGATACGGCACATCATGTGATTGGAGCCTTCATGTGCTATGCCAAGGCTCGGTGCCGGCTGCAGTCATTTTCACTGACCTTGTTGCTGCATTCTACCAGGTGTTGCAGGTCACCCTGACAGAAAGGCTCATGACAGATGAGGAGGCCTTAAGAGTGATACAGTCGCTGGGAGTGGCGCAGAAAGACTTCCATGAGTTTCGAGAGCGGGTTGAAAGACTCAATGCAACAAGCGGAGTCTCTGCGCACACGGACAACACTCTGCGGCAGTTGTTTGATAACACGTATTTTCGCATGCGGGGTCAAGGACTACTGCCGTACCAATAAGGGTACCCGGCCAGGAGACCCAGTTGGGGACGTTCTATTCAATCTGGCCATGACCAGCGCGCTGAAAGCCATCCGGGCAGAGCTGCAAGAGCGGGATTTGCTCCCCAAGTGGAAAGAAGCAGTTGAGCGTGCTGAGGGCACTGGTCAGACGGGTCATGTTGAGACCGCTTACTTTGACGATGCCGCGTACGCGGTCACTGCTGCCACGTGTGACGGGCTACTCTGCAGGGTGAAGGGCGTGATCGCCACCATAGCCAAGGTCATGAGCCAAAGAGGACTGCGGCTCAACTATGATAAAAAGAAAACGGAGGTTGTCCTGCACCTTGCGGGGCCGCATTCACGAAAGTGTAAGCAGCAGGTCATGATCCAGGATCAGGCGTGGGTTGTGTTTGAGTCGCATGGTGGGGAGCAGAAGAAGATGCATGTTACTGACGCTTACCAGCACTTGGGTACATGGGTGCAGCAAGGCGGGATCACGGCTAGAGAAAGGAAGGCGAGAGGTGCACAGGCGCATCAGGTCGCGCGAGAACTCAAACGTGCCTTTTTCGCTCCACCTGGCATCCCGCTGCACACCAAGCTCAGTCGTCACCAGTACAACGCGCATGTATGGGGCAGCTTCGATGAAGCTGAGCAAGGTAAGTGGCAGAGCATGGCGCATGACTGGGTGGCCCCGTTGTGCAAGGGTTTGTTGGGGGGCCTCCCCGCACATGAGGCTAGTACGCAGACGCTTTGTGGATTGGCACGCGTCATGTCACTCCTGGACCAGCTTAGCGTGGCACGACTGCAGTATTTCGGGAGAATGGTTGGTAATGCCCCTCGATTCTGTTTGAGCTTGTAGTTGCAGGTGCACAAGGCCGGGGGTCGTGGGTTGGCAACCTTCAGCGTGACTTCGAATGGCTCCGGAGGTATGCAGGCGAGGATGCTAGCTTGCCGGACGGAAATGACATTGTAGTCTGGCGACGCTTTGTGCTTGGCCATCCCGCCTGGAAGGATCTTGTAGTTGCGGCTGCCAAGGCGTGCCGAGGGGATAGGCAGCGCCAGGCTCATGCATGGGTTCGGCAGAAGCAATGGGTGCATGAGGCGCAGGAGGCAGGCGTTGAGGTACCGTTGGACATACAGGAGAGTCTTGGCGTAGGTACCAGGCCGAGGGCGCATGTTGGCAGCGAGGCACATGGCTGTAATCAGTGCGGCAGAGTCTTTGGTACGAGCCGGGGACTAGCCATGCACGCTACAAAGCAGCACGGGCACCGGGCCAAGGGCCGGTATTTTGCATCGGAGCGTGTGTCCTAGATGTCTCACGGACTTCCAGGAAAGGTACCGGTTGGTTGAGCATTATCGGGCCACCCTGGTTGACTGCTTGCGACATGTGGAAGCGTGCTTTCCGGCGCGGTCGGAGGAGCAAGTTGCGCGGGAAGATGCAGCTACTGCTGCAGAAATTGGCCATAACAAACGATGCGGGTGGTGGCCAGGCAAGGCGCTTGTTCCCGCTGTTCGGCTGGCAGGATGCCCAATCCCCGCAGAAGGCGCTGAAGAAGCCGCACTCATGCACAGTCGGTGGATGAGGCGTAGTCAGGGACAGGGCGATGCGTACGCCCGTTTGCGGCCAGAAGTTGCGAGGGTTGAGGTGGTTGACGAAAGACAGCGACCGGAGTGTGAACCATGAGCAAGAGTTGTCATGCAATCGGCAGGCGGCAGCTGCCGAGGAAGACATGGAGAGTATGAGCTCAATGGTCTGTCGGTTGGAGCGCTTGCTATCAGCATGAGGTCACAGGTGTTTGTACACTTCTATGCGGGATACCGACGTTGGGGAGACCTGCAGTCGCACTTGGAATGGCAGCGCATGACACAGGAGGGCGGAGTGGTCTTTGGCTTGTCAGTTGATATATGCTTGCAAGGTGATTGGGGAAATCTCATGCAGGCAGAAAACAGGCAGTGGTGGCTGGACAAGGCAGCCAAAGGGCTTCTGCTTGGTGCAGGCTTTGGCCGGTCAGCAGCTAGGCTCTTGCCGGGAGGTCCTGTTGCCCTTCGGGATGAGCAGTGGCCCTTCGGGAAGACACGGCTGACGAATAAACAGCACCGGCAGGTGTGGGTTGGCAATGTGTTGCTGTTTCTTGCGTGGGACATGCAGTGGGTACTGGCCAGGGCGGGCGGATGTGGGTTCATCGAACATCCGCAATATGCCACCTGGGCAACCCACAAGGGACCAGCGTCTATCTGGGCGCAGCCTTGGACCCGGATCTTCAAACGGCTGCACGCGGGCGCGGATCAGCTTTGACCAGTGTGTCTGCGGAGCAGGAGCCAGAAAGCCTACCACCTTGGCCCTACTCAGGATGCCGGATACATGGCATGTGCTGAGGGGGCTTGGCGATCAGGGCCGGTGCAACCACCGGCATGGCGCCCATGAGAAGCTTGGTGGTCGGGATGAAGAGGGCTAATGGCGCACGGCAAAGGCCAAGGTTGGCCTGTCGGAGGCCATTGCCAGAGGGGTGTTAGGTCACTCAGAGAGGGTCCGGAGGTGGGGGTGGGAAGGTCCCAGCGAACTCGGAGAGGTGTGAGCCTTTTCGCCCGACGGTGGGTGCCGCCGTGGTTGGGGCTGTACAGCCGGATTTTTGGGGTTAAGCCCTGTCCCCGCCCCGAAATGCATGTTTAGGCTACGCTTGACTGGAGCAGGCCGCTTGAGTGAGTGAGTGAGTAGGTGCACCACCCACTTTAGAGCCTATTTTAGTGGGGATGTTCACTGGGGGTACCCATGGCCATCTAGAAATTTCCCACATTTCCCCGAAGTGGTTCTGACGAAGAGGTCCCCTTAAAATGGGCCCCCGGTTTGTTTGGGGAGCGTTGCCGGCCCGGGAGCCGACCCAAAACGTTCACGCGAGGAGCTGCTGCACATCTTGGTGGCGAAGAACGCGTTGAATGATAATGCGCCAAGCAAAAAGGGCGGGAGGGTGGGGGAAAAGGGGAGGGCGAGAAGGAGGGAAGGCGGGGAGAGTGGGTTTGTCACCTGTTGTTCTCAGAACCTCTTTTTTCTTTGGGGGGGAAGTTAGGAAAATAAGCAGACCAAGACTTGTAGACGGAAAATAGGGAGTAACGTCACGGAGCTGACAAGCCCCCGCTTCCCTTAAACACTTTAAAATGAATCCCACAGGTGGTTGTGATTTGAACGCGCCTAAGCAAGCTTGGCCCAACCCTGAGCAGAGCCCATGAAAAACCGCACGGGGCCCTCCCGCAAACGGAAGTTAAAACGCTTGTTGGTAGGAGTGTGTTGTTTTGGGGGGGGAGGGGTTGCTGCTGTGACATTGATGGACACATCGGGGACAGCAGATGCTTTAGCATTGAAATCCAAAGTTGTTTTTGCAGGATTTCGGCAGGTTGTGGACGCAATAAATATTATCGTACAGCAAAATAAATCCGTGCAAGAAAATGAATATAGAGAGCCCTGGAAAAAAAGGTTCAGGCAAACCGTTTTTAGGGTCAAAGGGACCCCACCCTACTTTTTTGGGAGTTCCTCTATTTGGAGTTGGAGGCAAGCCGGACGCTTGGAGATGGCCTCCAATAAACCTTTGGATTCAATGCCAAATCGTCTCATGTCCTTGACTCCATTTTCTCGAGACAAAACTGGACTTGGGGTTTTGAAACAATCAACTCAAACTCGCAACCTCCGATTTTTTGTCGACTTGAAGGGGCTTTTCCGCGACTTGAAGAACAAGGCCGCCCAACGTGTCATCTTGGTTTCTGTGTGGTTTGCCGGCCCGTTTTAAGGCGGGCTGAAAAATGAATCAAGACGCCCGGAGCTACCGAGGCGGGCTGTAACCATGGTTGTCGTTGGGAAACAATTTTCCCATTTTTGCTTCTTGTGGCTTAGTGGTTGAAATCCAAATCCACTTAACGGCTAACATTTCTCAATTTTTGCTCCCCTTCCAACGTCAACCAAGTAACCTTAAACACCTTCAACAAGTCGCAGGTTTTGTCCAACACCCGGGGACTCGCATGGACTCCTGGACTTACTCATATTTTGGGGGGTGCCCCCGAGCAGTAACAGTTAAATAAAGCCATTTATACATAAAACCTCAGCAAAAATGACCACCAGCAAGCCCAAATTGGTTTTGGGTAAGCACGCCCCACCAATTTTAGGTTGCGTATTTGTTTGGTCTATATGATGATGCAGTGGAGAGTAGAGTGGTGTCTTTTCATGCCCAGGCCCAAATACGGTTCTGTCCCTACTGGTTTCTAGTGCTGTGCTTTTGGGGTTGTCACTGGACTGTAGGTGCATTAGGATTTAGGAGACCTAGGAAAAGTTTAAAGCTGGTTCAGGAGTCGTAAACATAGACAGAGACATAGACATAGCATAAACATATATCGCAAATAAACATTGGCCTAGACAGCAACTATCACTTTCACTTTTCCGCCGTCGCTGCAAGTTGAATGCAAGTGCTAACGCTAACACCAAGTTCTGACATCTTGATCTGACAGAGAGCAAAATCCAAAGCAGGCAGGAAGTGGCGCAGTCAGCGCACAGGGAGCGTCTTTTCTTTCAGCTTCTTCCGTTTGTGGGCCTGGTGGAGGAGCCCAAGGTCCTGAAAGACAGGTTCAGGGCCAGGGGAGCCACTGCCACGTTTGCCCTTGCGACCTAGACAGCTGTTTGCAGGCCAGTCTGCTGGCTACCCTGCCCGGCCAGGCCAGCTGGCCCCTGGCCGAGCTGGCGCCAGCGCCGAGCTGGCCGAGCTGGCACTGACTCCAGCCGGCTCCCGCACTTCTGGCCAATTTCGGCAAATTTTCGGACGGAGTTTCCACAGGAAAGCGGAAAACTAGCACAAGAAAAAGCACAAGAAAAAGCACAAAAAAGGCACACAAAAAAGCACAATCGGGAGCACAAAAAAAAAGCACCGCAAAACCCCAATTACCCTCCAGAGGGACCCCGCCACTACTTTTCATCACGGGAAACCACCAGCGGGAGCACAAAAAAAGCACCGCGAAACCCACAAGAAAAAGCACACAAAAAAGCACAATCGGGAGCACAAAAAAAAGCACCACAAAACCCCAATTACCACCCGCCCGGACTCCGCTACTACTTTTCATCACGGGAAACCACCAGCGGGAGGACAAAAAAAAGCACCGCGAAACCCACAAGAAAAAGCGCAAGGGACCACCACAAAACCCCAATTACCACCCGCCCGGACTCCGCTACTACTTTTCATCACGGGAAACCACCAGCGGGAGCACAAAAAAAAGCACCACGGAACCCACAAGAAAAAGCACAAAGGACCACCGCAAAACTCCAATTGGAGCACAAAAAAAGCACCGCGCAACTTGCCCGGCGGGCCGGTTTTTCAAAATTGCTTTCCCTTCAGACCGCGAAATTCAAATTACTTGCCCCAGGACCCCCCCCCCAGGCCTCCCCGGGACACCTTAAAAATTAAAAAATGCGTTAGTGCGTTAGTGCTCCCCCTCAAAAAAAACCGTTAGTGCTCCCCGCGACACTCTTGGAACGAAAAAAGGAAGGAAGAAAGCACGGACAGAAGGTTGGTGAGAAGGGCAGACGGAGGGGAGGGGGTTGCTGTGGGCTGGATGTTTGCGTGAGAGGTGGGGGGTTTGGGTGAGGGCCGCAGGTAAGAAGGAGGTTTGGGGGGAGGGAGGGCTGGATGGGTGAGGGCAGCTTGGTTGGCAGGGAGGAGGTTTGGAGCGAAGGCTGAGAGAAGGCCGGGAGGGGCTGTGAATCGGAAGGCTCTGGCTTTCGCTGCGGGGAGGTTGACTGGGAGGGGGTGTTGTGGGAAGCAGCAGCGACCAAGCCAAACAGAAAGGAAGGACGGAAAGGTAATGGGTAATGTTGCAACAGCCACGCTAGCCGTCGTGTTGCGTGTGCCTATTTAACTTTCCCATTGTATCTGGGCTAATAAGTCATTGTGCAAATAGTTTTTGAATCACTTTGTTTCACGGTCCCCGGAGCTATCCCCCAAGATGCAGAACGAGTAATTTAGGTTTCAGACCTGCACGGGTACCTAATTTTAAAAAAGAGCAAAGTTGCTTGTTTTTTGTGGTGCTTTTTTTGTGCTCCTATTTGTGCTGACTGTTAGTGGTCCGGGGCCACCCCCAACTCATATTATGGACTCATGGACTTATTTTTGGACTCCTGGACTTGCTCCATATGAGCGTCTTTTGGGGCAACCCAAGGTTGGCAGCCGGGTCGCTGTTTTGAGTTGGCGCCAATCCTTCCTGTTGTGCAGGTATGCCCTTTATTGGACTCGCATGGGCTCGGGGATTTTTTTTTATATCCAGTGTCCTTTAGGGTACCCCATGATTCCATGAGGCCCAGGGAACCCTTCAGCCCAATGGAGCCTGGCGAAGGGCTGGAAACTGGGATCCACCGTGTTCCCCTTTTCTCCTTTTTAGAGGGAAACACGGTGGAAACACGTTTTGGAGTTGCTTGAAAAGGAGTTGTTCCCCTTTTGTTCCTCTCAAGTCTTTTTGGAGTTGTTTTGAAGGCTTGAAACCAATGGATGCCATTTGGCTATGCCTTTAACATGGGCTATATGTCTGTAAAAGATTAACTTCCCCAGGGCTTGGAGTTTTAAGGGGTAAGCAATTCTTGCGGCTCAATTCGGACTCAGCATTTTCAGTCATAGTAAGGTTGCCCAGGGCTTGTTTTGACAGGTCTGGTCTTAGGTTGGTGTATTCCAGGGGCTTAATCCGGGGTCCCCCCCCGGAAGGGTTACTTGGGTGTTTGGCCAAGTGAAGTTGTTGGTAACCTAGGGTTATTACCCACTCACAAGAGGAATGATCCGTGTTACTAGTGGGCTCACCACTTACTAGCTTGGCCGACCAGCCAAGTACTTTTCGCCTCGGTTCGTTGGGGTTCCTATGGGTTCCTTAGAGTTCCTTAGGCTTCCCTAAAATTCCTGGGGTAATGTGGACCTCATATCATTCAACCTAGAGGGTGTTCTCATGTGGTCTGATTCCAACCACATTCCCCCAGTTGCCCCCCCCCCCCAACGAAAAAAGAAACAAACAAAACTGTTAAGCTAATCAACTCCAAAAGTGGTCTGATTCCAACATTTCCCCAGTTGCCACCCCCCCCAACAAAAAAAAAGAAGCATAAGAAAACTGTTAAGCTGAAATTCCTGTGGGCTCAACATTCGGCACCCGCCCCTGGACCCCCCCCCCCGGCCAGAGATTCCCTGTGGGTAGGCAGACATTTCCCCCAGAGATGGCACCCCCAAACTTTCCATAAACTGGGGTTGGTTGATTCCGGATAAATAAACTGGTTGGTTGAAATTCATATGGGGTCAACATGTCGGCACCCACTTTCTGGACCCCCCCCAGAAAATGTTCCCTACCTAAACAAAAAAGAAGCACACAAAAGATGGTTGGTTGAAGTTCCCATGAGGCTCAACACTCGGCAGAGATTCCCTACGCAGGCAGAGGGAACAAAAAAACAGCAAGAAAGAACAAAACGATGGGCTCAACATTGGGCCCTTCTCTGGATTTCCGGAGATTCCCCACGGCAGGAAAAAAAAAGGAAGAAATCGGCGCGATCGGCGCGCGCCGCGAGGTACTGCCCTACGCCCTCACCCGACAAACTCAGCAGCTGGGCCTCGAGGGCGCCTCCCAGCTGCGCCGCTGCGCCCGGAGGCCCAAGCGCCGGGCGCGGGCGCGGCAGGCGCGGTGAATGTGGCGCCCCGCGCCCCGCGCCTGCCGGCTCGGGTGGCTGTGGTCTTTGCAGCTTCATCGTTTTTGTTTTTTTTTTGTTTCTTCTTGTTTTCTCCGTGTTTGTTTCTCGCTTTTTTTTGTTGGTACCAAAAGAATTCCCTTGGGTTCATTGTTTTGTTTGTGCTTTACAAAACACTTCTTTTTTTGTGTTTGTTTCTACCCTCCACAAAAGCAAGACGGTTTGCGATGACCACGTTTTTGGAATTTTGGACAGTTTCGGTGATTGCTTGAAAGGGGAACTTACTTCCTGAGTTCCTGAACTTACTCTTTGGGTTTGGACCATGTGTGGCAAACCCAAAGTTTGGTCTTTTCAAATTCAAAAGGAGGTTGGTATATAGTTTAGTTGCTGGTTCTCAGAGAACGAGTTGGAATGACCCAAATCAAAGAGAGGCACCAACCCGCGGTTTCCGAGCATCCATGGGGTCTTCAACGTAAAAGGGGCAAACCTCTGCGAGGATCCAGGCACGCCTCATGAATTTTATGAGAAGTTGACATGCTGTGGGTGGAGGAAATCCGTTCGCACCATAAAATGAAACCATGGTTGAAGCCATAACGTTTGTTGGTATTCACAGGGGAACCATCATTCCTGGGTTTCTTAGCTGGTGCAGAATTTTGTCCATCCACAGTACGTTACACGGCTGACCTACAGGGGGATCTGGATCTGCGGAACATTTGGTCCCTTCTAAGCCATCATCATATACAGCGTGAGGATGTCTTAGCAAAATGGGCTCGGTGCCAACATCAGGCAGGGGCATGGGGAATCCTTTTCCATCTGGGGTTGTCATTTTTGACACCCCTTGCTTGTGGTTCGGGAGGCACACGCCCATAGCCACCGGGTGCCTGTCGACAGGGATCGCTTTTTTTTCTTTGTTGGCCTACTCACGGCCAAGGGATCGATTGATCTACGTTCGGGGAATAATATGTTTTCCGTCCTATCCTTGGAATCCTATAAAAGCGACTGGTCATGAGGGATGGGAATTATGTTTGTTGTTTATCTGGCTGTGGGTCAAACAAATGTACCAGAGCATGGCACCTGGGCAAATGTAAGAGACGGAAACCTGCGTGTGCCCCAGCGATTCTAAGTTTGAGCCACACTCATTTGGGTATCCAAGGGGTAGCTTCCCTTTCCTTTTTGCAGGCCTCCTGCGGTGTGCGTATTCCTATTTTTTGTTGTTGAGTGGATGTCTCAAACCGAATTCTTGGTGGCGAGCCAAGCCATCCTGTTCCTCAGGTTTTGAGTTGTTTTTGGTTGGTTTAGCGGTTCGCAGGGAATCTGGGAAAAGCCCAGCTTGATTTCTGAAGCAACCGAACAACGTGCCGGCAACCCAAAAGGTCAGCGCCCGCTTTTTGCCTGGCGGGATTGATGACGTGCGTTGACTAGAAGCCTTCGTTCTCACTTCCCAAGTTTCTGGGCGGTCGTTTTGGGAAGGCCATATGTGATGAAAAAGTTTGGACTTGCCAATCCACTGAAGTGAGGAAACGCTCGAGGTTCCTCCCATGACTTCCCCCGAACCGCGCTTTTCCAACCCCCCAAAAATGCGGGTTGCCCGGAAAATTGGTGGTTTGGATTTTGGGGATTTGAAGCCTTGGTGTTTGTAGAGGGTAAATGGGAATCCATCTTAACCACCAAACCATCAATCCCAACAGTTGCTTGAGAAATCCATGCAGAACCGGGCAGTTTCCAGATTCCCTGCTAAAAGTCGACACGTTTGGTGGTGTGGAAACTACTGCTAAACCAACCAAACACAACTCAAAACCTAAGGAACAGGATGGCTACCCCCAAAAGTAGAATCAATCTCCAAACAGAATCGGAACTCCAAACTCTTTCCAAGAACGGAATCAATCTCCCAAAGCCAAGTGGACCTCCGAGAAGATCCCCTTCTCCAGCCCCAGACTTTCGTTTTCACCGCGTTCCTCGGATGCGTTCGCGTGCGTGTTCGCGTGCGCGTTCGTAGCGGAGGTCCTGAATACCATCGGCCGCTCCTGTCCGAACCTCTGCGTGCTGGACGTGCGGAGCTGCCAGCAGGTGGACAACAAGATCCTCAGGGACGCCGGGGGCGCCCAGAGATTCGGCGCACAGCGCGTCGGTGTCCGGTGGATTGACGTGGAAGGAGCCCCAGAATTCAAGCTTGTCCAGCGGAAGCTGCTTTGGGGAAAAGGACCGCTTGTGGGCAACTCATGTGAAGCCCCAATTTTGTGCAGATGAACGGAAAGAAGGAATGTAAGACAATATGTCTAGCGGAAGCTATCCTTTTGGGAACGCGCTAGTTACTGGGGTTTCATCCAAATTGCCCTCGGCCCTGACATCATACTTGCAGCAGTTGCGGATGGCAGAAATCCCCGAGTTGAGTCCTCCCACCAGGGAAGTGTAGGCCATTTACTGCTACACCCTGGCGCAAATGGTTAGTAACTCTGGTTGTTATAACCCTTGAGGACTTCCAACCATGAGAAGTGGGACAGAGCCATGATTAAATTGCAATGTAAGGGCTGAATCATTGGTGGCGTCTTACAGTAGAAGGTGTTCAGCAACTGATAGGCTTTCTTCTCAGAGAAATCTCCTTTTGAAGGATGTCCTTTTTTGCGTCCCATGTAAATCTGGCGGGAATGAGTGAAAGGCTAGGACACAGTCCCAGCCAGACAAATTCTCTCGGGGCATGCTCAATACCAAGTTTTGATGACAGAGCTGCAAAGGGAATCCAATGAATCTGGCCGTTCGGCTCAACCCAAAGACTGCGAATTTGGAGCACAACGGCAGTGGACGTCGGTGCGATGGTGTGGGAGTTGCGACCTTCCCTGCCCATGCACTCCGCTTGATCTGTGCGGTGACTTGGCCCACGACCGGATCGCGCAAGGCGTCTTTTGGAGGTGGCCCGCATGGGCCCGGGCGAAGAATGCAGCACTTCCTGCCGGATGCGGTGTTGATCTACTTTTGGTCATGGCCGCCGAAATGAGTTTGTCTTTCTGCAGGGTACTCTCAAAGGGAAACCACCCATTTGGGGGGTTCCCTCATTTAGAGACACACCTAAATGAGTTTGTTTCCAGAAGGACTTGTGACCGTTGTCCCATGGGTCTGGTCTTTTTTGGGGGTGGCTTCAAAGGAACACCAAACGGAAAACCACCATTTTGGGGTCCCCTAGATAAAGACACACCCAAATGGGAAACTTGGTAAACGGTTTCCATTCATGCCCGTGTCATGAGCGTAAGTTACTCTCGGCAGTTGGAGGCAATGCTATGAAATCAATCCTAGGCAATCTTGGATCATGCGAAAGGAGTCTGCTTTATCCAACCTCGCGGGGGCTGTTGCAAAAGGAAACCAAAGGGAAGCCGCCATAGGTGTCCTTTTTGGTTGTTTTGGATAAAAAATAGAGGACGATTCCTGGTTGACCTGGTGGTTTAATCATCTACCCCCTAAAAGGACACCTATGGAAGTCGCCCATTTGGTTGATTCCATTTCCCATGTAAAGACAAACCTCAGTCCTCGAATTTCTGAACCCAAACCGGGCGTCCAAAATTGAAGTTTCCAAAAACAAAACATACGTTGTGTTCATCTCCGAGAATGGGTTCACTCCGTGTGCAACCCAAAAGGGCATGTAGTCCCAAACCCAGAAGACAAAGACCCTTAGACGAAATGTTCAAGCCAGGAAAAGAGTTGAACAGCAAATGCTGCTGGAACCCCAAAAAAGGGGTACCCCCCAAACATACCCCCCAAACAAGACAGACCCCCTTTTCAAGCCCAGCTTCGGCTTGCCTGGCTTCGAATCGCGAGCTTTTTCGTCGCAGGTCCTTCAGCATTGCGAGCGCCTGGAGGCATTGCATTAGGACCCGATTAGGCCCTGAAACGCCTTCCAGCTGAGTGTGTATGTTTTCTTGTTTGTGGCTTTTGAAGTGAAACTAACTGGAAGGTGGTTGTGGCTGGGTGTTTGTGGCTTTAGAACCTGAACAGCTTCTTTTCTTTCTTTTTTTTGGGGGGGGCGGGGGCGCGCGGGGGGGAGGGGGTCCCCTGAAAAAAAAAGACACACCAATCTGCTGCATGAAATGAATGTTTGTTTTTCCCTCTTTTGGTTTATAAGGGAATCGATCTATCGCTACTCGCAATATGTCATCATTCTTTCCAGGGGGCGTATTCGCAAATGGAGGTAACTCTTGAACTTGCTGGTTCTCATGCTGCTCCGAAACCTCTTATGATTTAGACTAAATCTCTGAAAGAAAAATGGTACACTCCAGATGTGGGCCAAGCTTATAGGGAATGCGTTGGACTGACCCAAATCGAACCGAAGCATCCAACTGGTGGTTTCCTCTAAGGGGTTCTTTTCTGGTTCATTCCTCAAACCCATGTTGAACCCTGAGAACCAGCAAGTGCACAGCGGTTCCGTTCAGATCAGCTTTTTCCAAGGTCGACCCCCCGTTTTACGTAAGTGACTGTTTGATTGGAGAAGCGAATGCATGGTTGTCCCAGTTGCCCAGTGTCGCCCTTTTTGTTCTTCTCTTTTTTGGGGAAGGGTTCCCCTTTAAAGTCAACCAACCGAAAAAAACAAATCGGCTGCCCTTTCTTCCCATGGAAATCCACTGGGCATCTGAGTTGTGGAAAACTTGGGTTTTGGGTTTCCAGAAACCCTGTGAGAGGCCAAGAGAAACACAAGTGAACCTGTCATGCGAGAAAAACAAGGCGGCTTGAGGCATTGCAAGGGGTCGGATTTTCCAGAAGCAGCGAGTGCTAGACCCTGGGTCCCAAGAGGGACTCACTTCCCTTGGACTTGCTTGGACTATTGAAAGTGGCAAGCCCGAAGTTGGACTCGACCAATCCAGGGGGACCAAAGGTTGCTTAAAGAAGGGGTTCTACTTTGCCTGCTGGTTCTCAGGGAATGAGTTGGAATGACGCAAATCGAACAGAGAAATCGCTTGTTGACGATTCATTCAGGGGATGCCCAGACGATTCATTGCAAAACCCTTTAAATTCCCTTTTGCGAACCAGCAAGTTTCAATATCCCCAGTTGCCCAGTGGCACTCAGTTTCTTTGTCTTGGATGGGTTTCCCTTCAAAATCCACCCGCCCAGGCCTCAATGAAACCGAAGAGATCGAACGGATTTCAACATGAGACCACCCTCCCTCGTATTTGGGGTTTGCAAAATGACCCCATGTCCAGCCATGCGTCCATGCCCTCCCGAAAAATCGCTTCAGCCGCAGAGAAGTCGACCGAAACCCCGCGCGTAAAAAGCTGAAAGCGGCGCCCCGAGACCGCGTGCCCACCGAAACCGCGGAAGGGTTCCAAACCGAATCCGCGAGGTCCTGCGCCTGGACGGATGCCCCCGCATCTCCGACTCTGCCTTCGCGCCCGCCCTGCCCGGAGCCGAGCCAAAATTTTCCATCCGCCGGGAGATGGACCGCAGGGTTTTAGTCCATGGTTCCATTTGCCATGGCAATCCATGTTGGGATTTTTCCCCAGTTTTGACCAGCCACTTCATGACCAGTCGTTGATTGTGCATGTGCGAGGTTCTTTTTCAGCTCAAGAAGAACCTAGAACCACGTCGGTGGTGCTGTTCCCCAATTTGCTTGCCGCACTCTGTGAGAAAGTTGTATGTCGATAGACTCAAGAAGTTGCGTCGCATCCACCCCGTCAACAGACGAATGTTTCCTGGATCGCAGTGGAATTCTGCTTAGCCACATAGTCGCAGCACGTTTGTCCCGCTGCGCTTGCGCTGGCTACGTGGCTGGAGAACGACGATCAAGTAGTGTTGCCACAACGCCTGCCCCGTTGATTGCATGCGGCGATGCCTGCGCAGCTGAACAAGCCTGAGATTTGCATCTAAAAGTGCACAAGTCGCGACACCTGCACAGCAAGCAGCCAGATGCCTCAACGGATTTCCAAAATCCGAGGTGTGCCATTGGTCGGCATCAGACTGTTGGACTCTTGAATGAGCTTCATGATCCTTCCTGGTTGAGTGCCATGTGCTCGTCCCAACTGACTGCCAAAGCTTTGCCCGAGCCCTGTGTCCTACCTTGAGTGTATGCAGAGTTGTTGGGTGTTTGGGCTGTCTTTGCAAGCATGGCGGCTTGTGCAACACAAATCTTTGCAGGGCTGGAGGAAGTCAGTGTACGCCATGTGTGCTTTTCAAAAACAGTCTGACATATCGACATACCGCATGCTTCATGATGCAAGGCTTTTGGTGTCGGAATGAGCCTCATGATGTGGGAGTTTTGTGCGCTTCGCACCACTCCCTGTACAACATGGTTGTACGCCAGGCGCCCTCTCGCGCAGGCAGCTTGCCTGCCGCCTTCAGCGCAACTGGCTGCTCACTGTCCCAGCTTGCTTCCGAGCTCAAGCCTGCTTACAATGATTGGCCGTTTAGGCTGCCCGTGCAGCATAGGAGCTTGGGCTTCAGAGAAGTCTGCAGCGCAGGAGATGATGGGAAGGGGGTTTGTGTGTGCGATCGGAAGCCGCCTGGCCGCAAAGCATTTCCCGAGGCTGCCAATCTGTTTGGGTGTGCACCGTGCAGGGAATGATGCAGGTGTTGCTCAACCAAACAGAGGCAACTATGCGTTTTGGGCAGCAGCTGTGGACTTACAACCAATTGTTGTTGCGCTGCTTGTCTTACAACTAGTTGCTGCCCTGAACAAGTTGCCACCAGCAGCAGCAGCGTCCTTTTGCTGTCTTTGCGAGCATAGCTGCTTGTGCCGTGCAGATATCTACAATCAGGAGGTGACAACTTGGACACAAAGCAATTTCCAGTGGTGCCAATCCCGGGTGTGAGTGCTCATTGAGCTTCGTGAGTAGGGCTTCTACGTTATTCGCAGCACTCCCGGTGTAGCAAGTTGCATTTCAGGGCAGTTTACGCAGCCAGTTTGCCGCCTTAGGCCCGACTGACTGCCAAAGCTTTGCCCCAGCCCGGCATCCTACCTTGAGTGTATTCCGTGACCTTGGGTGTTTGGGCTGCGTTTGCATGCCTGGCGGCTTGCGCCAACTGCTCCTGACTGCCAAACATTCCCCCAAGCCTTGCTTCCTAGCTTGAGTTTGTGCCGTGTTGGTGGCTGGAATGCCTTTGCAAGCATGGCGGCTTGGCAGAGCCGGTAGTAGTTACTGAGAGCCAGATGTGCTATCGGCAACAAGTAGGACTCACCACATGCTGCATCATGCAATCGTTTGGGTGAGCCCTTTGCAGTTTCTGACTAACTTGATCAACGAGCTTTACGATGTGAGCTCATCGCATGCTTGGCAACACTTACTGTACAACAGGTTGCTGACAGGTCATTGCCACCCTCTTGTGCAGGCAGCTTGCCTGCTCTTGACTGCCCAAGCTTCGCCAAAGCGTTGCTTCCGAACACAAGCTTGCTCGGTGCGATTGGCCGTTTCAGCTGCCTGTGCAAGCATTTGTGTGCGCCTTTCAAGAGCCACCTGAAGACAACGCCTTTCTCAAGGAACCCAACCCGGTCGGGGAAAGGACGCCGTACTGGCAATGATGCGGATGTTGCTTAAACAGCCAGGTCTGTGCAGTTTGGAAAGCACCTCTTGACTTGCAATCAGTGCACCGAGTGTCTTACAACTAGCTGCCCTCAACAACAACTTGCCATCAGCAGCGGTCTCTTGCTGTCTTTGTAAGCATGGCGGCTTGCGCCGTACGGATATCTGCAAGTCAGGAGGTAACAACTCAATGCGTTCATTTCTATCGGAATCAGTTTGAACACAACCCAATGTCCAGTCATGCCATTTCCGGTGGGTGAGCCCTTTGCGGTTGCTGGTGTCAGCATCTTGATCAATGAGCTTCATGAGTAGGACTTCTGCGTTCGCAGCACTCCCTGTGCAGCAAGTTGCCTTTCAGAGCAGTTTCCCTTTCACGCAGCCAGTTTGCCGCAGGCCCAGCTGACTGCCCTAGCATTGCCCAAAGTCTGCGTGCTTCCTCGAGTGTGTTCCGTGACGTTGGGTGTTTAGGCAGTGTTTGCAAGAGATGAGGTGCAGGAGGTGCTCAGCCTGTGGCGTATGTGCTTTCGGAAACGACTCAAGACCAAGACAATTTCCGATGCCAATTTGTTCGGATGAGCTCTTCGCTGCCAGACTCGCGCACGATCTTCCCGATGGGCATCTCACATTCTGGGTGTGAGAGCAGCTCCCGCGAAGTGCACCCACCCTGTGGAGCTTTTGTCCTATGTGTGGTGTTGTCCGTGCGTCCTGCCATTGCAAGCACAGGTTGCGCCACGGAGATGTGGACCCGCAACGCAGAGCAATTTGTGTAGCTACCTATCGCAAACCACTGCGAGCGGGGGCGCAATTCTCAATGCTGTCAACCTTTACCGCCCTTTGCGGTTTGGGTCAGAATCTTGACGTATCAGGTAGTCCTTGTTTCCATTTCCCAGGGCACATTTTGGGTTTATTCCATTGACCCACAGCCGGGTAGCACAGTTTCCTCGCCAGAAGGCTTGAAGGGGACTCAAGGGGACTGCTCCTGACTGACCTTCGGAAGCCTCGGTCCTTGAGCTTGGGAAAGGTCGCGCAAGCGCGCAGTGCACGCGGATGCCGCAACAGCGCGCATCGAAAGCTGCTAGGCGGGTCATGCGCGGCAGCTGCAAACTTTGTACTCACAAGCTTGCGGCACTGGGTTCGTTCCCCGAATGACGGCTTCTTCCATCTCGAAGCACCTGTTAGCAGTCATGTAGATTGCAGGGCATTCGCCAGAAACAGCACGAGATGTGATTCGAATCCAGGGAAAGTCTTCTGGCATCCCTTTCCAATGTAGTTTTTGGGCACGGCATGTGATGAAAAACACGTGCCAGAGGAGCCGGCAAAAGCCCATTGCCGGAGTCATGCATCAGTCAGGTGCCTGCCTTTCGAATGGGCTGCTTGTGGCTTGAGCGCCGAGGTTGCGACTTGGAAAGACATACGATGGACAGTTCCTTCGTTTTCGATGTCCGCATCCGAGCGTTTTTTCTTGAACCAGCGCTTTTCAGGTAAACGCGCTGTAATCTGCACGAGCGGAAGACTCAAGCGGTGTTCAGTGTACCTGGCATATGCTCTCGCAAATGACTTGTCGACATGCGAGGCCGCGTGTGGGGTCAGCATCGAATGAGCATGGCACTTCAGCAAGCGTGCAGTTTCTTCTCGAGCCAGTCCAGCGCCTTCACTGACTGCCCCTAACAGCAGCTTTGCAATACTTTGAGTGAGTTTTTGGTTCTTGCATTTGCAAGCTCGGCTGATGTGCCACAGATGTCTTTAGGGGAGGTAGTCAGCGCGCGACATGGGAACAGCCTGAAGACAATGCCACCATGAAAATCCACTCGGGCGCACCCTCTGCGTCTGCTGGCGTCTGCAGTCTCTGATCGCTTTGTGATGAGGTTTGCACGTGGCCAGCTGCACACCAAGCAGCTGGAGAGATGCGAGGGTCGTCCGAACGGTCCTTGTGTTGAGATATGAACGGGAAGGCGTTTCGGTCTTATGTGCTGCCCCGCCAAAGTTCTGCGGCGGACCTATCTTTGCGAACGTTTTGTGAGAGTAGCCCTGCGAAAGCTCTGCGATGGAGGCCGCGCATGTTAATTGGTTTTGCGGCATTTTCCGGAACAAGGAGTTTCAGACAGCCGCCATGTATCACCTCAACTCACCCCAATGACAGCTCTTTGCCCACATGTGGTGTTGGACATGTGATATGGACAAGCAGCTTGTTTGCCCCGTTGTGCTGCAACGTGCCCACTTCCGCGCTGGCTGCGTGCTGGGAACACAAAGATCATTTGCAGTGCGATGCTCTGACCAGACGTAGCCGGGAAGGACAAAAGTCTGGACTAACCTTGTCCAGGGCGGTGGGTGCAAACTGAGAGCTTAAAATGGCAGCGTCCAGTGGTGTCATGGCTGGTGCGACATCTATCCATTCTTGGCCTTGCGTTGCCAGAACCATGATACCTCTGGCGTGCCGAAGAGATGCATCCAGGAGTCGCAGATGAAAGTGAGGCTCGGATCGATGCAGCTCGCCGGAAGGTCAAAACCAATGGATCAGGAAACGCTAGACGTCTGGAAAGGACATCAACTACTCACTTCCGCAGTTCATGAACTTTAAACTTTTTGGGAAGACCATTTTGGTGGTAAATATAAAGTTTGGACTTTTTTTGGGCCATCCACTCAGCAAGTGAGACTATGTTTCCCGTCTACAGCATTTCAAGGGTCCCAGAACGGATTTTGGGCCCCAGATCTGTGAACCACCTGTGTAGCCGCTCGGCATGGAGGTTACATCAAGGTGTGATTCTGCCTCGCAAAAAGCAGTATGGAGGTTGGCCTTCCAACCTCCAGGTGTTTGGGGGGCATTTTTTTCCTGGAACATATCCTGGAGATGGGCAGTTTGACAGTTCAGGTACTTTCTGGGCAAACTGCCTTGCAGTTGACATTGTTCACGGATCCATTTTCCGGGTACCCATTGTTTCCCTAAAATGGGGGACTTTTAGGTCCTAGTCTGTGGTGAATTCCAAGCTTTATGGGTAGTTCAAGGGGTTTTTGCAACTTCGCAGATGAACACCCAACTCCCCACCTGACTATGTCTTCCGCACAAATCTGTTTCCAAACAAGGCCACCGCTTCTAGGCAGTAGTGCCCTTTCTCGCCCCTTTTTTGTTTGGGAGGGTTCCCCTAAAATAGACAAAACTGAGAAAAGTTGGTACCCTAAAATTCCAACCTCTCAAATCTGGAGGACCTAGTCATTTTAGTTGAAGACACCCCCCAAGTTACGCCCCAATTTTGGCTGAACCCCCCCCCTTTTGGTTGAACCGAACCACTGAGACTGGGAAACCCCCCTCATTTTGGTTCCCCCCCCCACTCCTCTACTGGACCTAGAAGCAAAGCCCCTTTTTTTGGGGTTCGAGGGTTCCACCCCCCACCCCCCCCACACCCGCCCCCCACCCCCCCCCTGGTTCGAACGACCTAAAAAAAGACTGTTTGCTAATCAGCCGACATCAGCCGACCCCCACCCCGCCCCCCGCCCCCCGCCCCTCGACCCTAAAAAAGCCCCCGGGAAGCCTCGCCTCATTCGACGCCGAGGTGGAAGCCTCCCCTCGCAGGGCTGCTGGGGCTGCGTGAGCTCTCGGTGGGGAAATGCGGACAGATCACCGCGGAGGCGCGCGGGACGTCGTTTCCCCCCCCCCCCCCCGGATTTGTGGTTGTTGTTTCTTTCTTTCTTTCTTTCTTTCTTTCTTTGTTTGTTTGTTTGTTTGTTTCTTTTTTTTTGTGTGTGTGTGTTTTTGTTTCCGGAAATTAGTGGTTTTTTCAATTGTGACTCAGTTTGTGGTTGATTCGACCGTGACAGGTGATTTCCCTTAAGGAAGTCAACCGTTCATTCGCCTGGCCATCAAAAAGAAGATGGTGCTCAGTAGGGAATGTGGTTGAATGAACTTGGGGATTTCCGAGAAAGGAAACTATGGAAAATGGTTTATGGGGGCATTCCATTTCTCATTCCCTATCGCACCAGCAAGTGGTTGATTCATGGGGCTCCCTGGCTGATGCTTTTTGGGGGGCGGGGGGGATCCTGGTGGAATGGTTTGTCGCTTTTGGAGGGGAACACCCCAGTCAACCAGGCTTCATTCATCAGGGAAGCCTTTCTGTGATACCAAACTGGGCCATCATGACCAATAGAACCTTGGGTGCTACTGTCGATGGGCAAAATGGTTATACCCTCTCTGCCCCCATTGGCAACTGAGTAAGTTTCCTGGTTTTAAACTTTGGGGATTTGTGTTTACATTCCAATTGACATGGTTGAGTAATTCAAATCTATACCATAGTTGCCATCCTTGTGACTAAAAGTCACTTTGAAGTCTCGATGCTCTTGGTACACCAAGTGGCTCTGGAAAACATACGCAAACTTGCCAAGCGCCCACTTCCTGTAGAACTTCCTGGAGCTGGTTTCTTAGATTGGTGCCAGGAAGTTCAAGGGAGTACACCCACGGATTTACTTCCGTTAGGTCGCCAAATTCTTGGGTGCTGCTGTAGATGGACAAAGCCATTTTGCATCAGCTATGCTTACCTTCATGGCGAGCTCACAAGGGGGTACAACACGCTCACCGTCATTGACACATCTTTACTTATTTACCAGGGGTTCCCTTGTTTCAGGTTTCGTTTTTTGTACAATTTGATGACGAGCCAGTGAATTATAAGCAGTGCCCAAGACAGATGTTTTGTCCCTTTCAGGTCAGTTCGGTTCCAAGTCGATTTTCACAGACGTTCGGTTCGGCTCGAGTTGTGGAATCGACTCCTGGCCTTGAAGTTTGGTGGCTCGGTAAATGAGTTCCCAAGGACCTATCGCTGTGTGGCGTCGGGTCCAACTTCTGAAGTGGCTGCATTTTGAGGGAATTGAATTACCATTTCTGGGACCGGTTCGTGAGAAAGGCCATGAAACCACCTTTTAGAGTCTCATCTTGAGGCTACTGTACTTAGCCCATATAGTTGTGGACAATTCGGTTTCGGACCGCGGCCAGGCGAACCCCAACTTGAAAGTGACACCGGAGGCATAGCCATTTAGCTATTCCCAATGTTGGTATCCTTAAAAGTACAGTGTACCTTCCACAACCATGTAATGTAGAGCAACGCTTCTGTTCAACTGCAAAAACAACTATATATATATATATATATTCCGGGAGGGGGGAGATGATTTAAGTGGCACACATCGTGCTTCTATTTCTGCAAGTGTCTATTAGTGATTTTTTCATGCGAAGCTACGGGGTTCTGAGCAGGTCTGAGCCTTTTGGGGTCCCCAGATATCTTCTTGATGCCTCCTTGCTTGGTCGATTCGCCAAGCTAGTAGGTTGTAACATTGCAACCGTTCGGTTGATGCTCACCAGAGATGTTCCATCTGAGACTAAGCCTCTTGACTCTTAATGTTAACCCCGGATGAATAAACCCATGGTTGATTAATAGGGTGTCCCCTTTTAGTGGGGATTCAGACCACTTTTGCAGGGAACACCCTCCTAATGGGACGAGTTTATTAATCCTGGGTCAACATTAGTCGGTTGTATACTAACTTGGCCAAACAAAGTAGCTTCTCACGCGAGCCAGGGCTTGATGGGCTATGTCCTGAAGGGAGCGCCGTACTTGAGGATGCATTCCGCGTGCGAGGGATTTGGCTGTGGGTCAGAAATAGGATTCCCCCAAATGGAACCCTGGTAAGTGGAAACGTGGACTAAAACCCGCGGTCCCCTGGTGGTTTAATTTTGACCCATACCCATTTGTTGAGATCTGGGTTTGTCTCAAATCGAGGAAGCCCCCTTTGGTTTCCCTGTCGAACAACCCTGAATTGGTTGCCATGGGACGTGAGGTTCGCCGTTTGGAATTGAAAGGTGTGTGCAATATTGCCTTTGCAACATGCAGTTTGGCAGGGTTCCCTTTCGGCCAATCTGAAGTGATTTCTCTTGGTGGGGTGATGTTTAAGGGGACATTTTTGGGGGAACCCGATTTGAAAGCACTCTGGCAATGGAAGAAGCCGCAGTCATTGGCCTGGCCCAAAACCCAAATTGGCCGTTTTGGTTGGTGGCCCAAGCTGGTGTAACAAGTATGGTGAGTCCTATGGGCCATCCATGACAACCGTAGAACCAAAAGTCAGTTGGTTTTTGGCGCAACTCATTCAAGGCGATGTGCTATGGCAGTCCCTTGCAGGTTTTGCAGATTGCTGTACCGGTAATATAATATTGTCATGCAGTTGCTTGTTTGAAAAGCCACCTGATTATTCAGGGTCATTTAGGTATATTGTTTTTTGAGAGTGTGCCCCATTTGGGGACGTGTGATCCCCGTTAGGTGTTGCACGAACGGGCCAGCGCGACACCTAGACACCTATGTGCTCCCCACTGTCAAACAAGAAGTTCAACTCCATGCACAGGGTCAAATGTGTACCTGTCTCCTTAACTTGTGGGGAGGCAATTTGCGAATTGTTTCCCCATAAAGTAATCCAGAAAGGGGCACCTTCAACAAAAACACCCATATGTCAGAGGAGTAGCCGATCAACCTTCTTCACGAAAGGGAATCCGCGGATTGAGTCTGGAGGGGGCCCGTGGACTCTACGTGCGATTGTGTGAAGACTTGAAGCAAGCACCAGAATAGCTGTTTGACTTTTGGGAGACGGGCGTACGACCTCAATCTCAAGTTTGAGATCATTCTGTAGCTCCGGGAAAAGTGAATTGATGCAAGTCGCCCAAAGATTTCATTGACATTTGAGCAAGGGACAATGTTATTTGGGTATCGGTTTTGGGTACACCCTTTTATTTTGCAGGTTGACGGGCATCGTTTTTGTGTAGTCAATGTCCTATCGGTTTCAGACGATAACATTGTCGGGTCATCATAATATGAGAGCTGGCGCTTTTCATCTGAGATGACTTCACCTCAGTTGCCGCGGACCTTACCAAAGGGGACCTAGATCTCCAGGTCTCTTGGGCAGGTGATCCCATGTATTAATCTGGGGGCGTTTCTGGGTTTAGTGGGGATCCATCACTTTTGGACAACCTAAATAGAACTGGGGTTGATTAATCCGAAATCAACATCAGCCTTTTGGACATTGGCCTTTCCAGCCGAGGGCTTCTGAGAAGTCGGCATTGGCCTATAGGTGGCACCGATTTCAGGTTCCTTCTATTGCTTGAAAATGGCTTGGATGTGGCTGTTGGATTAAAAGAGTACTAAACCACTACCAAAAGAGAACCAACTGGGGGAACAACAGTTGAAATCCACAAAAGCGCATCCAAACCATTTTCTACACTGTTTCTCTACCTGTGCCATCGATTGTCTAAAGGGACACCTTGTGGGTGTTGGAGCTAAGCTTGTAATGTAGTAAACACCCCTTACATGTAGTATATAACCTCCATACCTGCAAAAACCATACGAGCAAAGCAAAGTGGAATCCCTTTGAAACATGCTTTTTAAGGGAACCAAAAGGAACCCGTACTCCTTTTGGGGGGGGGGGGGGTTCCACATCCTATGTTGAGACCCTACTGAAAACGCTCCCCGTCCGTCCGATTTTTGGTAGGATCTTGGGCCTGGCGTACTGCCACGGCACCGTCACCGATGAGGCCGCCTGGAAATTGGGGCAACACGGGTCGTTGGTGCCTACTTTTAGGGTTGGCTTAAACAGGGCTCCTTAAAAGATCTCCAATTTGCAACCATTTGAAGCATGTTGCATTTTCCACCGAAGTAAAGTTGGAAACCACCATTTACAAGTTGCAATGTTCGGGTGTATAATGTAAGGATCCCTGTTAAAGGGACACATACGGGAGGAACATTTTTTTGTTGGGCTCCACCTTGCTGGTGGCCTGTGGAATCAAACACTAAACGGTGTCACAAGATGTTGGAAACGCCGATTTGTCTTGGGTCCTGAAGACAGGGAGGGTTCACAGGGATATGGGTGCGTGTCCCCTGTGTGGGTGGTGAAGGGAAAGCCGAAGGAGAACCACCATTTGGGGGGCGGTCCGACCTAATTCTCCCAGCAAGAGACCCCCAAATAGTATTGGGTTTAATTTGACGACGGGTGGCCCTGAAGCATAGAAGACATTAAATACACTCTGACACCTCTCCCACTGCAGATGAGAAACAAAGCGCAAGCACGTAAATGTCCCTTCTCAAGCGTAGCTTCTGCAAGTTCTGACGAGCAAGCTTAGCATCGTGCTTCACAATCTCTGCTGTGAATTGATGCTGCGCGTGAAGCTATGCGTGATGCTGCGTGTGATGTTGCACATGATGCTGCGCGTGACGTTTGGCACGAGGCTTCCTCAAAAACACACACACCCCGCATCGTAGCGCGAACCTCCGCAGGCCAGGTCCGCCCATCAAAACTGCACCTTGCTTCAAGAAAACGTTTAGCGCGAGGCTTGCTGAAGAACATAGCGACTGTTGTCCCTGCCAGCAAAAACCGAAAATCGCACGGCGCCACAGCGAGACGCACGCACCAACGCGAGCCACAATTTCGCATCGAAGACAAGTTTATACGCACGGGGCCAACACTTTGAGCGCGAACCCTCCCTTAAGAACCCCTCAGTGTAAACATGGGGAAACACACCCATATATCGTCTTGATATAGCCGTGGCATGTTGAGGTATGCTTGATCTGTTAGCATGCCCTTAAGATCCCGGAGCTGGAGCTGTGGAAACTGGGGGGGGGGCCCTTCGTTGCCCGCATGGGCCGTCCAAAAAGAATCGAGGGGATCTGAGCTTTGGTTTCCCATCCAGTCAAGGCCAAAGGCCAGAAGGGAAGTCCATTAGGTGATCACCTGACTGGTTTAGACCATTTTCCTTTTAAGGAGGCCTTTGTTTCTTTCCTGCCGGAGGGAAGGCCTTGCTAAAGCGTGGGTGTAACATGGCTCCGTTGCTTTTAGGGGTACCCTTTTTTGGTGGTTTTAAGGGGACACCAAAAAGGAAAATCCATAATTTGAGGGGTCCACTAAGTTGAGGGACGAAATGCTTATCAAGGCTTTGCGAAGGGGATCCCTGTGGTTGGAACCCCCCCCCACTCCCGATGAGGCCAACAGTGTCGAGTAGATAATAAGCATAGGTGTATTTGTGGGTCAGTCTGAGCATAGCTGGCGCTGGTGTGGTTCCAACGATTTTACTGAGCCATCTGTTTTTCCAAACGAACGCGTCATGGGTTTTTGGGGGGGGGTGCATCAGGGACTTCCTAAGCCATGGACAACTTTGAACAAGATTTCGCTGAGATTGCTTTGATTCACCTTTGTTAAGTTTGGGAGACAGGCCCTCATGATTTTTCGGCGGTGTGCTGTTTAGGTTACATTAGAAACATGCGTGGCCTGAAATTCAAAGGTGCAGGTCTTGGTATGAAACACAAACACACACCCCACACAACGGCTTCAAAAGGAGGGACTTTAGGATACCTTCCACCAGGAGGTTAAAGACAAGGAAACCGCGCGTACTGTAAGTCCGCGAGAAAGGCACGTGAGGTCCACAACTGTCTGGCTCTCCCTTGGATGATGTTTCTTGATTGCCATTGGCTTATCTTTAGACTTAAGCTTTTTGGGAAAGGAAGGGTTTTCCATTGAATGCGAAAGTGGTTCGCACGGCGAGACCAACCATATGGGTGTTTTTTTAGGGGACCCCCCAAAAAAATGCCGGCAAAACCACCAAAAAACGTGTACCCCAAGAAAAGACACACCCAGATTATGTCGCAGCGGCAAGTCCCATGAAAGAGAAGTTCTCACAGGACGTGGAATGCTTTACCTGGTTGTTTTGTCCCACGGAGTCCCTCGCAGGAGACTTGCGATACCTGCGTTTGGACACGTTGTTGGGTGTCGGCCTCTTAGAGCCCGTTTGCTAAACTCACTTGTCCGAACTCAACTGTTAGCCCCATTTATTCGAACCCCTTCAACGGGTCACCGAACAACTGGCTTAAATCACATATATATATATATATATGCTCACCCCCCCCTGCATGACCTACCTTTTAGCTAAAAAAGGCACTTTTTTATTGTCTGCTAATGGTCCCCAACGACTTTTTGAAAGACAACGGTAGGTCATGCAGGGGGGGGTGACCATATAGCTCACCCCCCGCTGCATGACCTACCTTTTAGCTAAAAAAAGCAGGATCTCATCTATCATTTGCCCCTCCCTTCATCGCTATTGGTGGGGCACAGCACTTGGTTTTCATTGCACACGCGAGCAAAACACAAAACTAATTATCTTCAATGCTTATTGATTGAAGCAATGGAAAACCTGTTCCATTATGTTATTCACCGCCACTCATAACATAATGATGTTCCATTTAATATTAATGACAAGTTTTTTTAAATATAATTTTCTATATTTCTTTAATATCAACTATGACAGATGTCCCAATAATAAAACCAATAAACATAACTGAATATGAATTCAAACAATCCAAATATGAGCACGTGCTAAAATTACCATTTAGAAGTATTATAGTTGCTTCATCGACGGGAGGCAAAACAGTTTTAGTCCAAAACCTTATCTTGAATGTTTATAGAAATTCATTTGCAAGAATATTTGTATTTTCCCCCAGCGTTCATAATGACCCAACTTTTACAGAAGTTAAAAGATACATCAGGGATGAATTGCACGTGGATGATGAAAAAGAACAAATTTATTTTGATAATTATAATCCAAGTGATTTAGAAAATGTAATTGAAAGACAGAAGAAAATAATTAATTATATGACGTCTAAAAAGATAAAGAAACTACATTCAATATTAATCGTTATAGATGACCACGCATTCAATATTCATCGTTGTAGATGACCACGCAGACGATCCTAAATTTGTTAGATATAGTAAATTATTACACGGACTTTTTACAAGAGGCAGGCACGATGCAGTAAGTGCAATTTGTTCAACACAAAATATAATGTTTTAGTGCCTATCATTCGTTTAAATGCCAGTTCATTAGGTTGAAAAATGCAAGTGAGTTAATGCGTTTTATTGAAGAAAATAGCGCCATTGTTGATAAACAGCAATTATTAGATATGTATCATCAAGCCGTTAATGACGCACCTTATAGTTTCTTCTACGTGAATATGAATGCTAAAGACATTAACAAAATGTTTCATATCAGATTTGAACAGGCATTTCAAATTACGAATGATGAATAAAGATATTCTAATTTAATATAATATAGTAATATGCCAATGAAACTATGTAGATGTGGTGGATTTTATCGTAGAGGTAATTGTAATCTTCATACTAATTCTTGGATACATAAACTTTATAAAGTATTGAAAAGAAGGGCAACAGACGAGGAATTATTAAGATGTCAAAATAATTTTGTTGATGAAGAAGATTTAATAGATGATATAAGTAGTACTACTTCAACAACAATACCAGAGGATAAAATGACAGATTATGATAGCAATCAATAATATTATTATATGTTAATATTATTAATTTAAATTAACGAAGCATTGCAAAATTGTAAGGCAGGAAGTTTATATATTAATTTGTCATATTTTTCTTTCTCTAGTTTCTCAATTCGTGTCACACATTCTTGAAGAGATTTAATAATTAAAGTGTCTGCTCGTGTTTTTTCATCTATACTTAAATTCTTAATGTCTTCCAAACTATTATTTTCATTATTTTTACTTTTACCAATACCCATTATATATGCTATTATTAAGATTTCAATTTTTCAAATTTATCTTTTTGTGGTTCTTCTTCTTCGTCTTCAGTTGGTGCTGGTATTTCTGTTGTGTTAGATGTCTGGCCCACGACAAAATCTTGGATTCTTGGTTTTGTCGAGGTTTTCTTGGTTTTCCTTGTTTTACTTGGGAATTCTTGGTTTTTTGCTGGAAATTAAAAAAAACCTAGTAAATCTTGGTGTTTTGCTGGAAATCCAAAAAAACCCTAGTAATTCTTGGTTTTTTGCTGGAAATCCAAGAATTCCCAAGTAAAATCAAGAAAACCAAGAAAACCTCGAGAAAACCAAGAATCCAAGAATCCAATATTTTCATGTAGATGTCTGGCCCACGACAAAATCTTGGATTCTTGGTTTTCTCGAGGTTTTTTGGGTTTTCCTTGTTTTACTTGGGAATTCTTGGTTTTTTGCTGGAAATCCAAAAAAACCCTAGTAAATCTTGGTTTTTTGCTGGAAATCCAAAAAAAACCCTAGTAATTCTTGGTTTTTTGCTGGAAATCCAAACAAACCCTAGTAAATATTGGTTTTTTGCTGGAAATCCAAAAAAACCCTAGTAATTCTTGGTTTTTTGCTGGAAATCCAAACAAACCCTAGTAAATCTTGGTTTTTTGCTGGAAATCAAAAAAAAACCTAGTAATTCTTGGTTTTTTGCTGGAAATCCAAGAATTCCACAGTAAAACCAAGAAAACCAAGAAAACCTCGAGAAAACCAAGAATCCAAGATTTTGTAGTGGACCAAACATCTACCTGAAAATCTTGGATTCTTGGATTCTTGGTTTTCTCGAGGTTTTCTTGGTTTTATGTGAAAAATGCTAAAAACCCAAGGAATTCTGAAGGTTTTACTGCAAAACCTTCAAAAACCCAGGGAATTCTTAGTTTTTGACTTAGGGATCTATCTGAAAAACATATCAGTTTTTACACTTGTTTTTTTTGAATGCTTTCCTGTTTTTTCTAAAAAACATGGGTTTTTGCACATTTTTTGCTAAAACCATCAAAACACACTGGTTTTCTTAATTTTTCAATGGTTGACTGTGTTGTTTTTTAATCGAAAACCATAAAAATACAGGTGTTTTTTTTTCACTTTTTTATTGTCTGCTAATGGTCCCCAACGACTTTTTGAAAGACAACGGTAGGTCATGCAGGGGGGGGTGACCATATATATATACATATATAATTTATATTTATACTAAGCTGCTTGGCGCAGTTGCTTCCGGAAAGAAAAAACCAGACCGGCGCTCCTCAAAAATTCCCGGCCTTTGTTAAAACCCCTATGGCTTCAATTTTACCCAGCAAGACTCGCCGGAGCGGTTTTCTCCCAACTGTCCGCGATCCCGATCCCGGCTGGGATCGCTCGGGTGTTCCTTCTGTTTCGCGGGTTTTCGGTGATCGATCGACGGATGCTGCTGCGCGTTTTGATTTGGCCCCCCTCAAAGTCCCAGCTCGCGCGCTCGGGATCGAGACCCGGATTCGCTCGGAGAGGTGGCGGCGGAGCTGCTGTTCCAGTTCGGCCTCCAGGCCTTGGACCTGTCCTTCTGCTCCCAGATCTCCGACACGCCCTTCGAGGCGCGCGATGGGAAGGAGATTTCGAGCGCACGAGATCCATGCGGCCCGAAGAAACCCGGGAAGAGGCGATTCTTCTGCAAATGCCAGGAAATGGATTCAATCATGGATTCGTTTCGTGGTGCGAAATGGTTTTCGTCCGTCCACATTATCTAGGGTCAACATGAAGCGACCGGGGGACCGCAGGTTTTAAACTTTAGTTGTTGGTTCCATGTAGCAGACCAAGTTGGGGTTACCCTATGTTTGACCCACACCCATCTAGGTGTGCCTTTTTTTGAGGGGGGTTGGACCCACTAGAATTGTGGTGTTCCAGTTGGTTTCCGATTTAAAACCACCAAAGCAGGGGGTACCCTCAGACCCTTCTTTGCCCGTCGCATTCACCGTGGCCCCTGAAGAGGCCCGGCCGCGGTCCATGCTCAGAGAGCTACGCCTGCACGGGCCTCAGCGGGTGCTCGCATCTTTTGAGGCGAAGGCTAGCCCTTTCTCGGGTTGGCTCAAAGAAAAACGTGGGCTGGGTGGCCGCAAAAAGCAACACACCAATTGCCCAGAAGGTTTGAGTGGATCCCGAGCCTAGTCCGCAATCCGTAAGGGAAACGGCTACCATCTAGCCTAAGAATTGCGGATAGATTCTGGAGGAAGGCAAAACTGTTCAACGGGCGACTTTCAAGCGACACCCCCTGCCAAAAGGGGCGTCCTTAAAATTGGCTGACCCCTTTTTGGGATAGCTGGAAAAGGGGAGGCCACCAGATGAGACACGGGCTTGCTTCAAAATAGTGGATCCTCAAAATCGGTGGGTTCCCTGTTTTTTTGCCTTTAAGCTATCCCGAAAAGGGTCCTCTCCAAAAAGGACGAGCCATCCGCACCTGAAACTGGCCACATCATGTTGCCACTATCAATGTCACCCTGCTAAGTGGTAAGTTCAAGGGAAACCACCCCAGTTTCTGACTTCTGATAGCCGAGCAAAATCCAAGCTTTTAATACACCACGAAACATGGTCTTCCCAAAAAGTGACTAAAGTCCAGAAACTCAGGGAGTTAGACTTTGATACCGCCCCCCACACATAATCAAAAGGGTCCCCCCTTCATTGTGGTGTGTCTCCTTGTGTCCATTTTACACCATCCGAAAAGGGCTCCGAGTACTACTTTGAGACAGACCCATGACCAACATAGGGGGACCCCAAAACGAGCGGTGGCTGTTGGTTTCCCTCCCATAGCTCAAGTCCCCTGGAACAAATAAGAATACAAATGCAATGATAGGTTCCCTTCAGAACCACCAGGAGAAAAAACACTGCAATCTGAGCAAATCATCATAATTCACACACTTAAGGTGGTTTGGGGGCTATTCCCCACAGAAACCACCATGTGGGGTGAGGCTATTCCCAGAAACCATCATGTGGGGTGTCGTGCGAGGTCCTGAAAAAAACAACCAGATGCAATTCAGCAAATGGACGTTTCTGCTCCCAACCGAAACCACCATTTGCAGTGAGGTCGTGCGAGGTCCTCAAACAAAAAAACATTCCCCACAGAAACCACCATTTGCTGCGAGGTCGTGCGAGGTCCTTAGCATTCCCTTTTGAGATCAGCTCCCGCCAAATAGTGACGTGTGTGTTCGCAGGTGGAGGTCTTGGCCTGTATGTGCCTCGTTGTCAGTTTTTTACACATGGGGTGATGGTGAACTTGTGTGACGTGTCCCTTTGGAGTGGACAAATTGCACAGAAAACATGGGTGGTGCACCTACCCCAAAATGGTATCCCAAAACGGTTTTGACCCACAGCCATATGATCAAAAAGGAATATGGTAAAAGTAAATATGTAGCCCCCCATATTGCCATAGCCTGGGCTTGTGCCCCAAAATGTCAAAACGACAAAGAACAAAAGGACAACCACATGGCTGTGGCTCAAAAAACCGGAGCCAAAATGGAACTATGGTAAGTGGACACATGGACCAAAACCTGCGGTTTGCCCCTGTCGTTTAATTTTGAGCCACACAAACAAGTTGTTGTACCATATATATATAGCACATTGTTAAAACAGATCATTGGTGTACAGACAGTTTGTACATTCCTTCGATGCCTTTGTACATCAAGGCCTTGAGCCTATGGACATTGCCCAGGATACAAAAGCGCTACGCTGGCCGTGTTGACACTCACAGGTCAAACAACAGGTTTACACAGTCACTTTGATTGTAACATGGTAGCGGAGCAGTGCTCCCTGGTACACGATCCTTGCACACTACCCAGGGTGAGCTCCAACACGCACCCACAGGTTCAGGCACACAGTAGTGAGCAACATGGCGGCTCAACAACAACAGCAACAGCAACAGGAGCAGCAGCTGGAAGGAATCCACAGGTACAAGATATCCCCACCACGGTTCGCAGGAGAATGCAACACCTTTGAGGAATGGAAATACAAGATGACAGCATACCTGGGACTACAGGACCCAGCATACAGCAGCCTGCTTAGACAGCCAGAGCAGCCAATAGGACAAGTTACAAACGACCTACTTGAGAACGCAGCACCTCCACAACATGTGGCAGAGCGCTGGATACAGCTAAGCAACAACAACCTACACTACATCTTGGTGAGCACGCGCGAGCGACCAGCATCTACAACCTGCAGACAAAACATTCAAGGCAACGGCTTTGACACATGGCGGCGGACACATGCAAGGTACTCCATGCCACTTGGTACAAGGAGCAGCGGGCTCCTTACACGGCTGCTAAAACCACAACTTGATGAACAGAAGTTCGAAGAGAGCTTCACTACAGCTGCAAGCAGGAAACATCACAACAGATGCACAGATCATATCCATGGTGATCGAATACTACAGAGCAACAGCATCATTCACCAGGCTACAAGAAATCACATCAGGCAGCAACAACCAAGGACCGGCACCGACGGACATAGGAGCAACATGATACAACAAAGGCAAAGGAAAGAAAGACACAAGGGCGAAGGAAAGTACAACAAAGGCAAAGGCTACGGGGGCTACGGGAACAATTGCAGCTATAACAACTACAGAGGCGGAAAAGGCAAACGCAATCAACAACCGGAACCGGTTGGACAAGGAAATCCCTTCAAAGGACAACAAGGATATTGGAAGGAAAAGGACACAGCGACAAAGGAAAGGGCTACAACAACCAACAAGGAGGAAAAGGAGCAAAAGGAAAGCACGCAACAAATGTTTGCCACAGATGCGGACAGCCAGGACACATGGCCAAGCAATGCAGAGTGGCAATCTACAACTGCGACACTGGCAACTGCGACACCAACGACCAGGCAGATGACTGATACAGTCCAGCGCACTACGACGACAATTGTACCACCACATCAGACGCACATGCTAACGCTACCACAACCACCACAGCAAGCAGATCCATCAGCAGTATCCATCTCAGGATTACAAGAAGTAACAATTCCCATGATTGGCACAGCGCAACAACTCACAGAAAACAACAAGTGGGTCAGTCTTATGATTGACAGCGGTGCGGCTACACATGTATGCTCACCATGGTTTGCGCCACACCAACTCGAACATGGAACAGGCCCACAGCTCAGAACAGTGACAAACCAGCACATCAAGCTTTATGGGTACAGATGGGTTTGCGTGACAAACCACAGCAGACAACAGGATTCGGGTTGCAAGGCTGGTGGAACAAGGTTTCCAACTCACATTGGATGACAATCCAAGGCTACAGCTCACCAAAGGATTCAACAGTACATTGGAGAACAGAAATGCCCTGTTCTTCCCACAAGCAGAAATCACAGCATTGCCAAAAGCAACCAAGCAACAGATACACAGCGCAGAACAAGGACAAATTGGCATGATAGCGCCGTCCACAACACTAACACCGCAAGGTCCAGCAGATACAGGATATGCAGTACACAGGCAATACAGAAAGACACTCTTCACACCATGAAGAGCACAGTGTCCAGTTCCAGAAGAACAACTTGAGGACTACAGGAGAACAACCATCAGATTCAAGCATGGTACAACGAACACGTTTGAGGACAAGTGTCGAACAATGGAAATGCCACACAAAGCACAACAGCAAATGTGGAAAGGAGAAACAGCATTCAGGACTAAGAAAGGCACAACGCTGCCAGAGACACTACAGCAACAGTTTGCAACAAAGACACAGTCAAAGAGCGCACCACTGCAGGTCACACCACAAGTGATCCAACACAACCCACGCAAGCGATTGAATGAGAAAACAACACCACCAACAATCAGGGACACAGCAGCACCACACACCACTAAAGGTGCAGCTGGACATGGGCTTCCACATCCTTCAGAAGTACATCCTGGAGGAGATTACTGGCACAGAGAAGGCCCATACTGGAAGAGAGTACACATTGAGCCACGCGCAGAATTTTACGTACCAGACCACACATCAAGCGACTCACACCATGGAGGCAGACCAAAGCACAACCAGTAGGAGATGAGCGCAACATAAGATTGCTAGAAGACGAATGGACAACACAGCAAGCAGAGACATCAGACAAGCTTTGGGCAGGCTGTAAACCAAAACGCAACGAAGTACGAGCACAAACAGAAGCAAAAGAGCAAAAGGCTACACAGAACCCGTTGCAGACCACGACCTACTCCTTGCCAGTACACCATTGTTTTGCATACTGAGAGTGCTTCTCACAATGGCATTGGTGCACAACTGGCCGGACTGCGCAGGAGATGTCAGTGTTGCATTCCTACATGCAGCAGCAATCTCCTACAACTTGGTAGTGAGACCACCGCACGAGTTCTACGATGAAGAAAACAGACACACAATGTTGCGGCTAAACAAAGCCATTTATGGCTTAAGATCATCACCAAAACAATGGCAAGACCACATAGCACACATTCTCACAGTCGCACTTGAACTTGTGAGATGCACAACAGAAAGCAATGTCTACAGGTCAAAAGACTGCCAGGCCTACGTCATGATTTATGTAGACGGCCTCCTATTCATAGAGTACAGAGCATCATCAACACGCTCTTCAGCAGAATGCAAAAAGAAGTACTGCTGAGACACACAGGCGAGCTAACAGTTGGATCAACAAAACATTTCCTTGGCAGAAATATTTCACACAAAGGCAACTACATTGACAACAGCTTGAACAACAACTATGTGGACACAATCCTGGAAGAGTCAGGAATGACTACATGCAACCCAGCACCATCACCAGGAGTGCCGCACATGAAAGGTACAGCAGAGGATGAAGCACCATTCGACCACAAACAGCGCAAACAATACAGGCGGCTTGTTGGCAAAACAATGTGGCTAGCACACACATGATGCGACCAAAAATGCAAACACAGGACAAGCGAATTCCACTCAAGATTGACACATACACAGATGCCAACTGGGCATTGTGTGAGACAACAAGGAAAGAGCGCAACAGGGTTTGTGTTATACTGCTTTGGAGCAGCAGTACACTGGCAGCAGGACACAGGCAGCAATAGCACTTTCATCAGCAGAACCAGAACTGTACGCAGTTGCTACAGCAGCGCAGGAGAGCCTGTGCCTCAGCAACTTCATCAAAGAAGCATTCGAAGTACGCATCAACATCAGGATGCACACAGACAGCAGCGCAGCAGAATCAATCGCAATGAGAGAAGGTACATCAAAGAAAGCGAAGCACATCGAGCTGCGGCACACACCTCTTCATACAACAACTTAAGAGCAAACTCACCACAATGCACAAGGTAAAACCAGAAGAACCCAGCCGACATTCTCACCAAGTTTGTTGGCTGTGGTACACTCAACAAACACACGTATGCAGTTGGCCTTTGAGGCCACCACAACCAGTTTCACACAGTGTGCGCAGTAAGTTAAACAACAGTTGCGCAGCACGCGTGTGTATGTTTCACAACTACATATCAGCCGCCGGCCTAGTTACATGTTTTAGGGTGTACCTAGCCATGGATCGTCCCTCGCTTTTACAACTACTTCGACTACCTTTTACATGTTTTGGGACCATCTTTTGCGTGAGACACTGTGCATGTTTCAGACAATGGTTTGATTTACATTTCAGGTGAAGGCATTTGTACATCGAGGTACATTCTCGGCCATGACCACAGGTCTTTCATCGCTCGTGGAGCACAGTGAGTCTCACATCCTTGGGCTACATCGAGGAGAACACTACAGGGAAACAACCTTTTCGCACATTGGAAGGGATCCATTTGGACGCAGTCCACAACAAGACCAACACAATGTACATGGCGATGAGACTTGAGGAGTTTGCAGCTTGGACCACAAATGGGGATCAAGTGCATCCACGGTTGGGCCAGGAACTCAAAGGGATTACGTGCTGAACAGCCCCCTTTGTTACAACACGTTTGTTACATCTCCACGCGCATCTGTCGCACACAGCATCTTGGCATGCTAAAGTGCAGTAGGATGCAAGGCGCATCACTGAACGGGCCTTCAGAGGCTACATTCGCTTTTTCAATCGTGGCCACAGTGCAATCCACACGCAGGTACACAGCAACATGGGCCGGATGCAGACCGAGGATGAGCTGCAAAGGCACCACATCTTCAAGTACATCGGCAACAATGGACTGCTTGGCCTGCGCATGAATTACAGTTGGCACAGCGGCTACATTTGGTCACACAATGCCTGCATCGACATCTCACAACTTGCTACAGAACCCGATGACAGTCGCAGGGGTGTGGACAACATCAAGTACCTTCCTGCAGAAAAGCAGATCACACGTGCGCGCCGCATTTCCATGCAGGCGGCAAACAGCATTGACATCAAAGGCACACTGGAGAGAGCGCTGCAAGCCTTGGACATCCAGACCACATCGAGCGCATCAGGGAACAGCAGAATGTTTTCTTCCAACATTATGTCGCGACCAAGAACAAGTTGCGCATGGAATTCAGCACAGCGGTGAATCAGGGCAGGAGACTTCTCATGCAGTGAAGTACATTTGCCATGAGGGCGCACCGAGCTTTTGGGCACAGATCATCTGCACAGCGAGGGACATAGTTGCATAGATCACTGGCCTGGCACATGGCCAACCTTCTTGCTACATTCCGACAAGCGAAGATGATGTGTACCGCATGATTGGCGTTTTGTACACTAGACTAGATGTGTACAATCCGAGGAGGAGTGTTAAAACAGATCATTGCTGTACAGACATTCCTTCGATGCCTTTGTACATCACGCCCTTGAGCCTATGGACATTGCCCAGGACACAAAAAGCGCTACACTGGCCGTGTTGACACGCACAGGTCAAACAACAGGTTGTTCACACAGTCACTTTGAGTTTAACACACACACACACATATATATATATATATCATGTATATACCATATATACAAAAGGACAACCATATATATACCATATGCCACAAAAAGACACCCGCCGCCAACTTTGTCGCCAAAGCCCTGAGAGCCTAGGTCCAGCACCGCCGTAGGGGACAAGGGCATCCAGCACATCGCCCAACGGTCCCCACAGCTGGAGGTGCTCGACGTGGGGCCAGGAATGCCCAGACTTGGCTAAAAGGGCAAAGCGCCGTTTGGATTGAAACTTTGACATGCCTCTAGTGTACCAGTTGTCGTGTTCCAAGCGCTCGGCGCAGCTGGGTAGCCAAGCGTGGAAAAGATAACCATTGAGAGCATCTAAATGGGAAGCTTTTCTCAAGAATAGACCTCTCAGAATCGTAGTAGACGACTACGTAGATAGGCCAAAACTGTAATTGCAGTAATGCATTTAGCTTACTTGGTACTAATAGTTCCAGTACTTTCTGCAGTTTATTTTCAGTTTTTTGTACGCAGTGTTATTTTTACTTAACTATCTTATTCTAAATAACTAGCCTGATAATTATTGCTTTGACACCAGATCCCATACCGAACTCGAAGGTGAAACTGGTACTTCTTAGTCGGGGAGAGTAAGTTTTATCAGGCTTGTCGTTTAGAATATCTAATTGTATTGTGCTTTTTAAGGATTGCTTTTGCCTAGCACTGATGAACAAAATAGCTCAGATCTTCTAGTTCTACAGATCAACTTTTACCAACATTACAAACCATAAATTCCAAATAGAAATTATAGAAGAAAGTGACGTTTCTGTAGGTAAAGAGACAGAATCCATGTGTTTCACAGAGAAGGGCAACGCATTTATATATATATATAAACAAAACAACAAAAACGGAAATATTATAATTCACTCCTGACGCTAAATTATATCAGGTTGAAAACATAATCATAGTGCGTCAACTTAATCAAGTTTAAGAGCACATAAAATAATGGAGAAAGGTATTGGCTACACAGTAAAAGAAGGAAACAACTGTTCTTTTCTAAACGCATTGGAGGAACAATGCAAAATAGGAGATTTTCTACCAATTTGCGTCAAGCTGCAGAAGCAAAATAAAAAGTAAACATAGAGCAAGAAATGAAGACATTGATTCATAAATCACTAGGTGGAATGACAGGAACCGCTAAAACTGAAGAAGAAGAACTTAAAACCGTTTGTAGGGTGCCCACTTTTTGTTGCAAGGAGGCCTTTGAAGGGCACGACTTGTTGCATTTGTTTATTTGTCTTGTGTGTGTGTGGTTATTTTAATTTTAGTTGTTTGTTTTTAATGTTTATTTTTATTTTGTTGTTTTTTCTTTTGCGGGGGGCGGGGGGGGGGGGGGGTGGGGGTTAAATGGAAAATACCGGAAATCAAACGAGAGCAGGTGTTTCTGTTTGAGCTCTAGCAAGTATTTTATCAGCGGAACATCAAAAGTGACGAAGAGAAAGATGAATGTATTGTTTAAGGTGCCCTTTAAAAAGGGGCTGAAACAGAAAAACTCAAGGAAGCAGAAGGGGACGTTGTGGAGGCTCCTGTTTTTTTCACACGTGTGTGGTTTTTAACCCAGTTGTTCGGCGGCACCGAGCTTGTTGTTCCTTTGTGTTTGGGGGCTTCCCCTCTAAAAATGGTCCCCAAGAAGGGTTCCCTTTTTCTACCAGGGTCACTGAACATTCACCAGCTAACTAAAAACGGAGTTTCGCCGTGATCCTCTCGTGCATGCTCACCACAGGTCGGCAAATGTTGAGACGTAGGCTGTCGATAGGTACGCAGAATTTCAAGGGCTCGCCACTTGTGGTGAAGAAGATTGGGAAGAGACCGCAGGGAGATGCAGGGAGTGAACACAAGCCATTCGAGCAGACTTTTGCCTGGTTCCGTGTGCAACGTTCTCATCACAATGAGTGCTCGGACGCATCACTACGTTCTGCTTGCTCGTTGTCAGAATGCCAGAAATTCCGCAAGGGAGACACCGTCAACGTCTTCTCGTTGAAGCAAGCAGGTCATGAAGAAGAGTGCCAAGACGTATGCCAAGCGTTGGGTCTTCTGAGATGATTAGGGCGAATTTTGATTCAGTTTGACTGAGGTAATTGACACGAAATCGAATTGCTCTTGCAAACTGAGGTGCCAATGCATAGTGTTCATATTTTAGGTTTGTCATGTCATCAGTGCATCCAGTGGCCGGCTTTGAATCGCGATAGACTTGCCCAAGACCTGCTCGCAAAGCTTTGGGGACAAGTTTCAAGAAGCTGCTTAAGGTGTCTCGGCAAATATATAATATCTCACCAAAGGATTCATACTGTTGTTTTGAGGAAACATATTTCAAGGGAAGAAGTGGACCTACTGCATGCCACACACCAAACCAAAGAGTTAGTGTGTGCTGTTTCAGGTTGCAGTGTTTTACCTTTCGCAAAGGAAGCTGGGGATTATTTATAGTTTATAGGCGTCATTCCCTAATTCCCATTGAAGTTAACATTTCCGCTGGATCGCAGGTTGCGTTGATGAGTTTTGCTCGACTGCGGACCAGCGATGAACTGACCCATTTGAACATATGCATTTGCTTTGACTCCAAGATTTTGGGAAGCCAATTAAAACTCGTTTGGTGGACAAGACGCGCCCATTTCTTGTTTGAATGTTGCTGGACCATGTCCCCTTTTGTGAGCAACCCTGTGTTTGATGTGAGCGTGTTCTAAAATAGAAGCCCACTCCAAAGTGATGTTTCCCTGAAACGGGTTTGATCATGATAATTTGAGAGTTGTGGGGACCCCAGTTGTGAGCAACCCTGGCAACTGTGGGGGGGGGGTGGCTCTTCTCCTGAAAATGCCCACCCTGCAAGCCATCTGGGTCGGGTTCCCCCTTGTTTATTGGTGTGCTCCGTATGTTGAGACACACTCATATAATATTCAGTGAACATGTCGAGTGGTCAATTTGGGCGGGACATGTGGGGACTCTCTACACTTCCCACAAAACCCCGGGGGCCTTTTTGATCTACCCATGTCCATGGAGGGTATAGGAGGGTATAAAACAAATTGGCCGTAGTACACAAGCAACAACCGATGCGCCTAGTGTGGATGTTCTCCCCATTTAATGGGTCACCAGGGGTATGATCTATGTTGGCCTGCAACGGAGCATGGGCAGCTTTTCCCATGCGACATCTCGTGTTCTCGTGGTGTTCAATGGTCCCACGTAAAAATTGGACTCTTTGATCAACCAGTTGGGTGTTTTCGAGGCCAATACTCCCCGAGAAACCGATGAAACCCGATGAAACCCGGCTGAGGTGGGCGATGAAGCTCACAGACGCGGGGATCCTGGCGGTGGCCGCCCACTGCCAGAGGCTGCAGACGCTTTGTGCCGGGCACTCGGAATGGACCTCTCGGAATGGACCTCGCGGAATCGGCTTCGCGGGCCTGGCTGCGGTCAAAAATGGGTTTTAGTCTTGGGTTCCATTTACCAAGGTGCCATGTTGGTACCACTTTTTTGAGCCATAGCCAAATGGGTACCCAAAATTCAACCTGGTTTTCTGGAATGAACTCAAATCTGCGTTGTTTGTTTTCTTTTTGTTTTTCCTTTTTCTTTTTTTTCTGGTTGCTTAACTTTGACCCACAGCCATTTGTTTGATCGTTTTGTTTGCTTAGTGTTTTGTTGGTTTATGTCTTTGTTTGTGATTGATTGACTGGTAGATTTAAGTTATGCTTGATGTGTTGCCTTGCTTGTTGAGTTGTGTCTTGCTGGCTTGCTTGCTTGCTTGCTTGCCTGCCTGCCTGCCTGCCTGCCTGCCTGCCTGCTTGCTGGTTTGTGCTCTAGTTTCGTTACATCTTTCAGGCATTTCTCGTGCCCCGGTTGTGCAAAGCGAATCGACCTCTGGACCATCAACTCCTTGGGCTGCCCCTCAAGTTGACCCCTACCTCTGATTGTCTCCCCCACTTGCCAATCCGCTCCTGTTTAGTGGGGATTTTCTTCTTCAGCTGGGACCCGTGGTTCTTGATTTCTACCAAGAACCCCCCACGGAGAAAGGGCATCATCCTTTTCTCAGCAATGGAAGACAGTAACCTTCCTGCGCACCATGTTGAACACCAGGAAAGCAGAGTTTTCAACATCCGGACATCATCCGGACCTTTTTACCAAGGTTTGGTCGCAATTGCCCAGGGTTTCCACGGATTTGCAAGGTTTCGTTTGTTTCGCCCAGTTAATTCTATGGATTTGAGGATTATACCTAGCGGGTGCCTCACGTCTCCCAAAATCAAAATTGCCTCAGAGAATTCGCCAGGGGAATCGGAATGCATGCATGGGAATCGGCGAATAGAACCCACGTTCGATCGAGTCGCAAGGTAGGTGTGTCTATTTTCAGGCTACCCCGTGTTTGGTGGGTTTTGAAGGCGAGCCACAGCTAGGTTTTGTCCAGTAGTGCCCTTCTCTCCCCTTTTTTGGGGGAGGGCTCCCCTACTAAAATAGACAAAACCGGAAAAAAACAAAAGAGCGGGTACCAAGTTCTTCTAACCTCTCAAATCTGGAGGACCTAGACAAGGAAAACCTCCATCTTGGGGAGTCCCCAAAAAAGATTCATTTGTTGAAAACCTCCAAATTTTGTTTTTGAAGGCGAACCACAAGTTGAAAAACGCCATTTTGGGGAGTCCCCCCCCAAAAAAAAAGCAACACATCATTTTGGGGAGTCCCCCCCAAAAAACAAATCGGACACAGGTCTGCAACACGGAGATCACCGACAAGTGCTTCGAGGCCATCATGGAGCTCCCGCCTGAGATGAGAGGTGAGGGCCGACTTGGGAGGCGAATGCGGCGCAATGGACAGCGCATGGATCCGAATTGCACGGGACAGCGAAATGATGGTGTTCAAACAGTAATGGTTAAGACATGCTCAAATTCGGCCCTTGCCGTTTGTCCCATCCTTTTGGATGGCTGAAACCGGGGAAACCCAGAAGCTAGCAAACCACGTCCAAACCTGAGTCGGATGTCCCATCACGTCGCGCCGCTGCGCATACCAACGGCAGCTGGGATTTCAACCCCCCCGCGCAGTTTCCGCAGATCCGGTCATCAAGGCCTTTGGAACGCAGGGGTAGGAGTTAGCAGGCGGCATCTCAAAACAAACCTGGGGGTGGTAAGAGGGAGGCGGAGCCTGTGATTTTCGAGACACATTTCAGCCGAGGTGCCGGAACCTGGAACGCACGCGCCTCAGTCGAATCGCCATTCGAATCGCCATTTGGGGATTCCGAAAGCTTTCGATGATTCTTCCGTGCGCGCAGATGGCGACCCACTAGTTGCTCAAATGGGTTTCGGACCCCATCGCATTTAAGGGAAACCAAAGGGTGCCCGGGTGTCCGAATCGAATAGTGTCCATGGGCCAACTCAGATGGAGCTTGTTCCGGCCAGCAAGCTCGGGTCACGCGCGCACCCTGAACACCAAACATGGTCAGTCGTTTGTAGCGGAATCTGCCTTTAGAGGAATGATGGCTGGTTCCATGTTGATCTGCCAGAGCTTCCCACCTACATTGAAATGAACCCCGGACAATGGGTGGGTGTTCCCTTTGGTTTCCTCAGAAGGGCACCGACTCAAAAGATGTCTAGCGCGCAAAAGGGACCCTTCTGTGTTCGGCCAGTAAGTTGCAGCCTGGGTTATATAACACTTATGAGTCTCCCGAAGTGGGGTTCACCTGGTGAAAAAGCGGGTTACAACCCAAGTGACTAACCACTTAGCTTGGCCGAACATCCAAGTTCCACATGCAGGTGTTCCCTTTGTGCAGGGGCGTTTTCAGTTTTTGCAGGCGGGCAGGAAAAGCCAGTTTCTGCAGGAAGCTGCAGGGCGAATGGTTTTTTCGTGTCCCGGTTGACTTTTGCTATTCATGCGCAGCAGCTTGATCCGCAGCTCCGGCGGGACTTGGCCCTTTTTGCAAGGAAGACTTCTCAGGTTTGGTCCAAGCTTCATGTCTTTGGCACATGTGCATAACAGGGATTCCCACTGTTCGGGACGTACGGCTAAGGACTCAAGTTTCAAAGCAAGATGAGGGAATCCATGGACGATCTCCTGTTTGATTTCCCTTTAAGACAACTCCAAACACAATACCAGACCCAAAACAACCCGGCATCTTTGATTGGAACATGTAATCTTAACTGCTGTTGGGTTGAATCTTTAGACTTTAGCTTTTTGGGGAATCATGGGGTTTTCCACTGAGCCTCCAAAAAGTTAAACTTTTTGCTGCAGGATTTACAGCACCCAAGTAATGCACTCGGACTTTACTCGAAGTAACGGAAGTCAAGGTCTCCTGAGCGGATCATCCAAGTTCAAACTCTGAGTCTGGAGGTGCATCCAACGCTCGACCAGTGTCCCAACTCCTGTCATGGTTCATCCGAAGTTAACACGTACCTCCAGAAAAGCATGGACCAATCAAGGGGTTACCCAAAAGTGGATTCCTCTACAATGAGATTGATGTTACCCAGGTCCCAGTTACCACTATAGCAAGTAACCAGCCATTGTCCTCTTGGTTTTTCAAGGGTCTTTCTTTGTCCTGGTCACCTGCCAGGACATGGAACCACTGGGTTGCGTTGTTTTGCTTCTTCCTTTTCCCGAGTTTGTTCTCCATAGTTCCAGCGGCCGCCTTGGAATCCTGGCGGGTTTTCCATGTGGCTTCCCTTCAAAACCAAGCAAGGGGTTCTTCTAGAACTCACTTCCTCAGTTCATGAACTTTAAACTTTTTGGGGTTGGACCATTTTAGTGGTAAATATAAAGTTCGGTTACTTTTTCCGGGCCATCCACTCAGCCAGTGAGAGAAAAAAGGCCACACCCCTATGGTTTCGCCCTCAAAGGCCCTGGAACGAAATGCCTCATGTCGAGACCTGCTTAATCAATTTTCTGGGGTAATCTTACCTCTTAAAAACACGAAACTTTTCGTAACTTTCTGGGGGTAACATGGGCAATATGTCTGTAAAAGGTGAGAACTTCCCCAATCCTTGGAGTTTTAAGGGGTAAGTAATGCAAGGGGCTAACATGGGCTGAATGTTGACATCACATTCTGCGAACTGCAAACTGGTGCCGAGGTCCCGCAAAACCCCATTCTAATTTGTTTGGGGCGTCTTCTGGCGGCACCTAATCTGATTCGGCTTGCCCCGCAAAAAATACCGACCGTTACCTCATGGCTTCCAACCACTTCGCTTCCTTTCCTGGCGCGGCCGTCTCTGGATTTCGCAACCAACAGGCGCCAAAACTGGACCCTCAGGCCCTAGGGTTTTTTTGGAAGTGAGCTGAGGTCTTCAGCAAAAGAACTGCTCCGCCAAAAGGAGCCCACAGAAATCCGAATTTCCCTCGTTTAAAGGAGGATTTTCCACCTCTGGTCTGTAAGGAAAAGGCAATCGAAGTCATCAAATATAAAGCCATGGGATTCGGGCAAAACAGCGAAACAACACGATGTGTACCGAGAATCACCGAAAACACACCGACAAAACACCAAAGCACACTGATTGAAACCTGTCCTAGCCACCCTTGTTCCGCCCCCTCGGCGGCGTGAAAGCCTTCACGGTCGCATACGCCGGATTCACGGCGAGGCCTCAACGCTTCCTGGTGCCTGCGAGCCACGGCGCAGGCGCTGGACATCCTCTCCGAAAGCACAGCCACAGCTTTCGCCTCGGAGGGAAGCGGAGGGAGTGGAAGAGTTTTTATTATGGTATTTGTTTAGCAAACATACAGAAGTCAATGCTTTTGTTGAGTATATATATATATATAGGTGTATATATATATACATATTATTATAGCAAAAGCTACAAGCACACTACCGTAGGTATCCCTTAATTGGTGGTTTGGATTGGTGGTTTGGGGATTTGAACCGTTGGTTGTTGAAGAGGGTACATGAGATAACCTCCTTACCCACCGAACCACCAATCCAAAGCACCAATGAGAGGGAAGCTGACTACCATAGTCGTGTTTGGTTTCGAAACAGGTAAGCAAACACACGAACGAACAAAGAAACAAGCAAGACAGACCACAGAAAATTCGATCAGCAAGCAAGGTAGCAAAGAAGCAAGCAAGGAGCAAGCAACCAAACAATCAATGCATTGTTCAATCAGACAAAATGCACTTCCTGTGGTCCCCAGCCGAGTGGTTAAAGATCCGGGACGCTAAAGATGTCCTATGGTCTCCTGTTGGAAGGGTCCCTCGATAATATGAGGGGCCAAATTGTTACAAACATATTGCCCCTTGTGATCATGGCTTAGCTTGCGTTGGGTTTAGGTGAATGTACGGAATCCTTGAGCACGGGTCCCCACTTCAACAAATTCGCAGACAAATTCGGTGCCGGGATGCTGGCTGGCAAGCCTTGCTCGCCGTTCGGGACCTGGAGCCGCCTGAAAAAAAATTCTCTTGGAATATGACGAGCACTCCGTATGTGGTAGCCTACCGACGCTGAGTAAGGCTGTCGTGCCCATGGCTTCGGTAGCCTCAAACATATCTCACACCTCTTGAATCCCATGGGTTGGTGACTTGCAGCTTAAAGGTCGGGTCTGAGCACCTGTGGTTTGGGCCACGGATTTGCCTCGAGTCGTGTTGCCTTTTCGGCCAAAACCACTCCACCATGCGCCGAAAGTCGTTGCGGGGCTCAGGACCGGCCGCCCTTGAAGTGTTTCGACCTGGACCACCTGGGCGCCTTGGCCTTGGGTGGCCCCGGCCACGCTTGAGCTGCGAGCGATCGTGAGGTGCGAGCCTGGGGGCTCACAACTGGAGCCGTGGATCAGGACTGGTCCACTGGTCCGCTGGTTGGAGCTAAGCCAACATGGGCCTGTGTTTTGTTTGGTCAAGCCTTTTGTTGGCGGTTCAAGGGGGTTGAAAGGGAAAACAAACCACTTGGGTGCCGAAGACATTCAACGTGAGGTCCTTTGCAGCGAGGGGACGATTTTAGCTCGAGCAGTTTGGAAATCCTGGTGTTTCGCCTGCAACAAGGCTATGTGTTTTTTTTTTTTTTTTTTTTTCCCGGAGGCCTGTGCACTTCTATGTCAGGAGAGCATTGAGCATTTTTTCTTGACACTCTTATGCTCTATGCTGCAGTCAACCCTGCTTGCCGCTGGCAAATTGCCGTTGTCCGGGTCCAAGGGTGGATGCATTCACTGGTGGATTCTAGATGCGCTTCTCTGACGGCGCAACTGCTCCAACGTTTGACGGACGAACACAGGGAACAGCCGCAGAACAGCCTAAATCTTATTTGTAGGGCGGTGTTTCACGAACTCCTTTCAACTTGACATGGGTGTGTCTCAACATAGGGGACACCGAAATTCCCTTTAAATGATGGGTACCCCTTTCGGAGCCGGTTTTGCAGGGCTACTCTCAAAAAGGAACTCACATCCACTCGAATATCATTCTTATTGGAGCTGCTTCGACGCCACTTTCCGGCGATGCGAGCTCGTGCAATGAGCGCAGGCGCTCATTTGTTTATCAGTGTATTTGCTGATGCGATCCGCAAATGTCAAGCGTAAGGGACTTCTCTTTTCGACCTTTGAAAACCTTTGGGAAAATGGCAATCTTCAGGTGGAGACAAATGGATCAATCCAGCTTAGCAAGGTCACCATTGTGTATCTTCACTGTTCTTGGCATGCTTTTTGTTTTTTTTTAGTTTTTTGGTTCTGTTCATTTTTACTGGGGGTCTGCAAAAAGCAAGTTTTTTGCTACCATACCAAGAGTAGAGATGGTATGTTTTCGCGCGCACCTTCAAGAGAAGCAACTGTGTCCCTGTGGGCACATGAATTGAAATCCCAATATGCCCTCACATGCCCACGGGCAGACCCCTTGCAACGCCCCGTCTGTGCCATGGTCAGAGCACACTTCTTTACTTGCGGTTCGTAAGACGGTCATGGACCCTAGGTCCCCAGTAGTGCCCTTAGGGTTCCCCTACTAAAATAGATTAAAGATTAAAGGGTATCCTTATTCTAACCTCTCTACCGGAGGACCTAGCTGATTAATTTGGATATGGTTCGTCCTTCATTGGGACAAAGTTCCTTAAATGAAACATGACTATGGCCAGGGGAATTTGGACCCCATGCCAACAAGCCCTGAACGGTTTTCTTGAGAATAGTAAGTTGCCCAGATACAGCTATCCCTGCAGGAAACTCAGGTTGAATTGGCTCAATTTTCGAAAGGAGGTGAGGTGTAAAACAAAAGAAATCACCGGGACCCCTGTGATCAGTTGGTATGCAGTCTTGGTTTGCCGTGGCGAGTGATTGTTTTATCTCATGACTCAGCGTGCGCTTTCTTGCTGTGACCACCAGTGGCAAACCGGGGATTCTGATTCTGCTGCAGATGCCTGCTCGCCACGTTCGTGAAGTGGAAGCGGTAATGTCTGAGATGTCTCTCAAGAAGCCTCCGTCGCCGCGAAGGAAGAGATGGGCTCGGGCGACCACTTGCCTTCGTCGCTAAGAGGTACCCTCCCACCATCTAACATGGAAGTCGGAAGTCCAAAAAGGCCCTTTCCAACAGGAAAGTAGTCTTTCTACAGGGGTCTGTGCACCAGCCCATGGGAGAGTAGCTGATTTCCACCAAAAGAGGCTGGCTGATTTCGCTCAGAGCCACAAGTTGGGGCCAAATGGACCACTGGGATCTCCTAAGCTATCTTTTTGTTTATTTCACAGACTAAATATATGAAGCAGAATCCAGACAGAATCCAGACAGAATCCAGACAAAACCCAGACATATTTTATTGGAGTTGTTTTTCTGTGGGCCAAGGGTCATGACCTTCCCATGGACTGCGCTGGCTGCGAATTCGTGGATTCCCATGGCGCGCCAGACAGCGGCGTGGACGCGGTGGGGCCCCTGCCCATTGTGCTGACCAGGACTGGCAGTGTCAGCACCTCAGGGAGCTGCGAGAGGGGCGGGGTTCTCCAAATGGCTGTGGGTTATAGGGTAACCCCAAAATGGGTTGCCGCCCTAAATGGAAACTAAGTATGCGGTCCTCTGGTGGTTCAATTTTGACCCATACCCAAATGACGGACCCCTTTTGGCTGGTTAGAGGGAAAAAGGGAAACCACACACCATACTCTTGAAATGGGTATGTGTCAAACTGGGGAGCTGGAGACCCAATATGGCAAACCGGTTTTCCTTTCGGTTGTCCAAACCAAGGGAAACCCCCGGTTACTAAAAATGATTTTGAGACCCCTCATGTTTGTTTTGGTCGTCTCTGTAGTCTTGTTTTGGGGGCCGGCCCCGCCAAAAGCATAGGGTTCCGTTTCAAGGTATGCCAGTATTGTATTGTCCCTTTGTCCCTGACAAGGTGGGAATCGATCTGAAAGACTGCTGAATAGAGAAAAGCATGAGCAAACGTCCACCCTCATGTAGGGTAAAGTGAGTGACCTTGGCACGCATACCAAATCAAGTACATTCCTCCCATGTCACTTGGGGGTGTGAAGGTTGACTGTGGGGGCATCCGCTCAGTTGAGAGGGGTGCAACGATGTTCGCAGAAAATCGGGTGGGCCAACCCTCCATTTTGAACAGCCCAGTTTATGGACACACCATGTTAGTGGCACTATTCGGGAAGCTTGAGTGGTCTTTTCGCGCCAATCCATTAACCCTGAGGTTCAACCCCCATGAAAGGTTGACCCAAATTGGATGACAATCCTTGGGTAAACCTATTGTTTTGATGGTCTGAGCCGTTCATGGTTTACTGGTGGCGAAATGAACCCCGAGTGCTATGGCAGCTGGACCCCAGGCCCGAGGAAGTGATTTTGAGGCTTTGGACGCACTACACTATGTGGTGAACATACTGTGGACCTAAGAAACCCTGGAAGGATGATTCCCCTGTAAACACCAACAAACAATGGTTTACCATGGTTTCCAAGTGGTGCAGGATTTCGTCCATCCACAGTAGTTGGCACATATGGTTGCGAGTTGTTCTGTGACAGCAAGTTGCATGTCTTGCAACAACAAAAAAACAGGTAACCGCCAGGGGATCCTGAAATCCCAGTAGCCGCCAGGGGAAAAAAATCCCAGGTAACCGCCAGGGGATCCTGAATTGGGGATTTAGTTTGGGGATTTGAAGCCCCGCTTCTCGAGTCGCGAGGTTCAGTCGAGTGCTTCGCTGTCGCCGCTGCCCACCAGCTGGCGGCAGCCCTAAGTCAGCTGTATGGGGAGGGGGGGGGACGGCGCTTGATTTTGGTGGTGACTAAAGGAACACCAACCAAAAAAGACAACCATGTTAGCCCCCCTTATTTTCTGGAGACCTTGAGGTATGAGGGGCGGTCACCGTTTTAAGGCCCCTTATTTTTGGACACCCTCTATATGAGGTTCGGTCAAGATGTCCATGATGGTTCATTTGGGAGCCCTCCCACAAAAGCCTCAGGACGGCAATTTGTCCCTGTTCTTTTGGGGAAGGAAGTCATTTTCACCGCTCAATTCTCAAGATGGCCATGGTCAAAAGATTTCCTGGGGTTGGCAAAGAAGTTTGGTAGGAAACCACAGAGAAACCATCAATTTCGGGGGGGTTCCCTATTTCAAGACACATGTGCCCCACAAGTAGCTTTGTTTTGGTCTCCCTTTGAACCAATCTGAAAACAGGCACCCACGTTTAGCGCCCCTGAGAGCTGGAAATCGCCGGAAGGTAGTCTTGTAAGGGAATGTTCTATTTTGACACATGCCCAACTAAGACCGTAAGTTAGGGCTTTGTATAGGGAGGAGGGGAGGCCGGGAAAGGGTGAAACATCGGAGATAGCACTCCTAAACTCATGCCGACAAAGAGCCAGGTGCGGAGGATCTTTGCTCCGGGAGTGGGTCAAAGATAGGCCAACCCCAGAATGGCTTGCCCTGGTAAATGGAAACAAAGACTGACTCAAACCTGTGTTGTTTGGGCGGTTTAATTTTGACCCATGCCCAATTGTGGAAGGCCCTACACCAAGAATTTCGATGGTTTTAGGTAGCTCGAAATGCTGCGGACTTTGTTGAAGTCTGGTGGTTCGCTTCGCCCGGCGTGCGAAGCGCGACGCGACAACGAGGTCTCTATGTTTTTTCCTAGCGGGACTGGGCCGAGACCCTTTGTCTTCTGCCCCAAAAGTCGCTGGGCCTCCTTTTTTTGAGGGATCTATGCTGGTGTGAGGACGCACTTTAGATCTGGTTCATTCCGGCAACTGTGGCCATCTACAGCGGTTCTTTCCAGAACTTTGGTTCCAACCCCTTTCGCAGAGGGGGGTCACCAAGTTTTATCGGATCCCATCAAGCCAAGGAACATCACTTTCGACTCTTTGGCCCAACTCCAAAATTTGTGTACCGGAAGTGGGAACTTTGAGAGCCCCGTGACACCCATCCTTTGGCTTAATTTTCTTTTTGAAGGAACTTGTAACTTGTTTGTTCTCGTTAAAAAGTCTAGGGGTAACTTCCCCATTCTTTCCCGGGATCCTTCTTTCTAGAAAACCAACAACAACCATGGGGAAATGGCTGGTTTTTGAAAGGAACGATGGCGGAAAAGGATGGAGAAGCAATCCACCCCTAGAAAAAAGCTCACCTTCCCAAACAAAACAAATACGCAGCACCCTTCCGAGGCTGCCAAGCCGCTTGCCGGAGCCGCCGAGCATGCAGCTGCCTCCCGCGTACGGAGGTGAGAAGTTGGGAACGGCGAATAAACCTGCACCATTCCAACGGAAAGGGAGAAGCCACCCATTTCGGGGTTCATTCCTATTTGAGGTTGAAAAGAAATCCTCAATCCTCATTCTGACTCCTATCTGTCCCTTTACGAACGAAAGTTTCAAAAACGAATCTATGCCAAGCAGGGGTCATGCCTGCCCGAGTGGCAGGCGAAGACGAGGCGTCCGCAGGCTGTTGGGAGCCGCCGGCGGCGTCCCCAGACTGCCAGAGGCTGATGTGGCAAATGGTACTTCCAAGCCGGGAAGCCAACAGAAGAGTTTGCCATTTTTGCTTTTTTTGGTTTAGTGGTTGAAATCCCCTCCTAACTGCTAAAACTTATTTTTTGCTCCCCTTCCAACGTCAACCAAGTACAGTCCTTTTGAGCACGGCCCCTTTTTGCTTCCATGATTCTTGGAAGGGTACTTTACTTGAAGGAAGCGTGACTACATGACCCGCAACAAATGAAGATTTGGCTCCTTTCACAAAAAACACGCACTATGTTTTTCACGAGCTGAGTAAAACGAGCGCTTCCAGGCCTCAAGGGGGTGGATGGCTGATTGAGTTTCCCAGAGTTTCCCAGAAATTGTGGTGTTGTTTAGTCTTGTGGGTTGCTGCCCTTAGGCCGAGATTCTTGCTGGTGCTCAGTAGGGAATGACCCAGCGTGTTGGGAATGAACCTGGGAATTCCCATTAAAGGAAGTCATAGGGGATGGTTTAAATCGGGGTCATGTCCTCCTTCAATGCTGAGAACCAGGTAGTTTTTGAGAGGTGGAGACCACCGATTGAACCACCAGACTTTCTACGGGCACCCTGCTGGATGGTGCTGAGTGGATGAGTGGTGCATCCTAAGGTGCCCCCTGTACCCACAGCACCCTCAAACAATAAATCTGTTTTGTTAATACACCCCCCTTCTTTGAAGTTGCCAGCCACTGGTGCTTTCAGCTTTTTGGGATAGCGGATCCCCTCAGGGGTCTTTGGGCAACTGGGTACATCACAACCTACTGGCGCAACGCCAATCACCGATTTCGGGGGCGTTGGTTGTGGAAAGTCCAGGTTCCCCCCCTTGAAACCATCCTTCAAGGTATACTCTAGTTGGAGAGCGGAGTCCCTTAGATCCTCTCTACCTCGGCGCTTGTGCTTTACCAAACATATTTCATATGGCGCTATGACTTTCAATAGGGAAACACCTCAAAGCTGGTTGGTGGGCATAAATCCCCACCAAAAGGATATTAGGGTGAACTATCAAACATCACACCCGCATGTTTCCCATGTTTAGTGGACCCTATGCACGTCATTTGAAGAGACCCCGGCTCGAGTCTTCGAATGGGGGAAACCTCCAGCGAGAAATGAAAGGAGCTGCTAATTCGCTTCTCATTGCCGCCAGGCCTAGCTCTCACGTTGACATGCCTCTCAGACCAGGTTAATAGGGTTTGGGTATTTTTAGTTCCATTCTCGTCCAACACCGGGATCTGACTTTGACTCTGTTTGTGTCCATCTAAGGGCGGAACTACATACCCCTTGTTCATACCCCTTGGCTTCCGTGGTTCCAGCCCACTTTGTGAGGGGTACGTACCCCTTTTGGGGAGAGGATATGGTATGAACATCAGCAGGCCTCTCAGGGGTTCATTTGTCCAAGGGGTATGTAAAAGGGGTATGTAAAAGGGGTATGTACCTTGGTACCCCTGGTCCAAGTCTAAAGAAGTTCACAAGGCCATGTAACCCAAACCCTATGGCCCTAAGCCGACCTGGGCGGTTCAGGTGCAACGGAAGCTTCTTGTAAAGCCTTCCTTTGCCTCAAACCTCTCAGAGGAACACCGCCCCCCCCTCCCCCGCAGAAAGGCACCCTAGAAACTCCCCTGAAACCACCCTCCGCCAAGAGTTTGGTACCCTCAAAACACCAAAAAACACCCCCCAAAAACCGACCTCCCCCAAAAAACTCGCCCTCAACTCACTCCAATATCCTGAAACCAAGGCCTCCCAAAAATTCGCTACGGAGCAGACCTTTCGAAGGCCCCATCGGTTCCATACGTCGAACGTTCCGCCTCTCGAGGCCCCGCGGAAGGTTCGGGACTCTCCGTGTCTCAAGAACATCGTTCGGGGACCCAAGGGCCATGGCGCGCAAGCGATGGAATTATCAGACCCCAAAAAATTCCAGGAGTCATGTTGGGAGAAGCAGACTTGTTTTATGCGGTTGTGTGTGTGTGTGTGTGTTTTTTTTTGGGGGCTGTTCAGGTAGGTGGGCTTCTCAAGCCCTGATTCATGGTGGAGTGTGCCATGGACGATATTCGGATATCTTTTTTGAAGGAGGACCCTCTGAACATATGTATATATATATATATAACCGCCAGGTCCTACGTTGATTTCTTTATATGTATATGTTGGGTATATCATGTTAATACCGGGTTTTGATTATGACTCACATCAAGCCGTTGCCAGTTGGAATGGCTCTGTGGGAGACGAAGCTTGTGGTTCGACCCGACAGATTTGTCTTTGACTGCCTTGTGTCGCTTTAAGCTGCCATTGACCTGTACGTCAAGCGCCAAGCTTGGTTGCAACTTGCTCGATCAGCCAATTGACCGAGGGCCCAAAAGATACGGTCAGCCTCCTGACGAGTGTTGTGACCGTAATTTGTCCTATGTTCAGAGTCTCCTCATTACGCAAAGTCGGAAGATGCAGAATCTCGTAGTGAGGAACATGTGCTTGCGGTAGGTGAGCAGTATGTATTTTGTTTATATATATACACAAGTATGTGTGTAGATATGTGTATATATGGTGCAAATATATAGATATGCCGGCTGTTTCAAGGGCAATCCTTAGTCACAAGCAGCCTTCTTCTAGCTGCCTTTGGGATTATGGATTAGGATTGGCCAGCCCGCCATGTTGAACAGCCCATTGTACATGTATGTATATATATATATATATATATATTTGCGTATAATATATGTATATACATATCTACATATATGTGTGTGTGTAGAATATATGTATATATTCTACATATATGTGTGTGTAGAATATATATGTATATATATGTATAATATGCATATATATGTAGAACATGTACATATGTATACACATATGTATGACGATCATGTGAGCACGAGTCAGTTTTCATAATCCGCTGTCTTCCGAAGAGGCGAGTCGCCGAGAGAGTCGGACACGTATCACCCCTGTACTTTACAGGGCGCCCGATCTTTCCCCCTTAAGCATCGTCCCTGAGGAAACTCAACTTCAATGGCGCAGCTGAGGTTTTAAAACCTCCAAACAAAAGGGAATTTATACTGGCCCAGTTGCCCAGTGGTGCCCTTTTTTCAACTTTGGTTTGGGGAATGGGTTTCCCTTTGAAGTCAACCAACCAAAAAAGGATGCCGATTCGTTTTTTCCTATGGAAATCCACTGGGCATCTGGGAACCCTGATAGCTCGGTACAGGCTTCGCCTCACGATCACGAGACGCCGTCGCCAACTTCTCGGATTCGTGGTTCGAGGTGGCAGCCTATGGCAGCGGATTGGAGCAGCTTTTGCTGGATGGCATCAAGGAGTCCGGAAGGCTTCACTTGAAACTCAGAACCTCCGGTGGGTTGCGTGCGGGCCCTTGTTGCAACTTGTTTGTTCTCCGTATTTGTTTTTGTTTTGTGCGGGGGGAGCATCAACTTGTTTGGAGAGTTTGTTTTTTTCTTTGCGTTTAGAGAGTCAACTACCAAAACGAGTGCCAAGCCCTACAATGACCACTGGGAGGGGAGGCTCATGCTGCTGAAACCAAAATCTGGATGAAACGGGTGTGTTTCTCCCAAAAGCAAAGGATCCTCTCTTGAATGGCACACTTGACTCAACCGCGGGTTTGGAAGACTCCTGGCTCAGGGCTACATCCATCCCAGCAGGGTTTTGTTCAACATCCGCTTCCGACCCCGAAGATGGAGGTCCCTTTCTGGTGTTCCATCTCGTCATATCAGGTGGCTTGTTTCTTTTTCGCAGTTTGGATACCTAAGCTCCAAACCACCAATTACAGTAGAGGCAAACTGATCCTCTTTGGTCTCATGATTTTTCCTTTATCTCTTTTGCACCTAAGAACAATGCAGTTTCACTGCAGCCACTCATCCGCCTCGACCACTGCGAAGCTGATCATGGCAGTTTTTTGTCCGCCCCTGGATCGAGATCTGTTTGCGTTTTTTTAGCTCATGGTTTTTTTTTGGGCCTGGCCTTTGAGCCGCACGGATCGCAGCTTGGCCCCCTTGCAACTTAAGGCCAGTGGCCGTGGATGGTTGCGAACACTTCATTTCGGCACCACCGTTCAGAAACCCAACGGAATGATGAATGAATGATGCCCCCTGCAAATACCAACAACATCAACCAAACCACTGAAGAAACCTGGAATGATGATTCCCCGATAGATACCAACAAACGTTGTGAGTTCAACCATGGTTTCATTTCGTGGTGCGAACGGAGTTCGTCCATGCACAAGAGCATCGAGTTCCCAGAATAGATGGTTTCCACCACCCCCAAACCACCCCCAAATAGCTAGCCGCGGGTTACATATACAACTGCTCCTTGGGGTAGCATCGGTTTGGGGTGAACAGCGGGAAGAGCAGGGGTCCTATGAGTTTGCGGGGAAGGGAGGAGGCTTGGCCAACTTGAAGGGCAGGTTTGGCACCTTCCTCCAGCCAACTTGTGGACCTCCGGACCCAAAATTGGACCAGTCTCCAGAAGGTATCCAGTAGTGGACAAGCGTTCCATCCTCGTGCCCTCCATGATTGGTGCAAAGAGGTCCTTGCAGGGCTGACTGGGAAGGGACTGGGTCCCAAAGCTCAGCCGCCCGGTCCGTTGAATGAACATGCCCCAAAAAATTCCTGCCGCCTTTCCTTTTTCCAGGAGATCACGTTCCCAACAAACGACATGCGGTGGTTGGGGGTCAGAGTGAACTCTGAGGTTTTGCAGTGGTAAACAACAAGTCCGGGAGCTTGCAGGCCAATCATCTCACGAAGTGACTGCTGAAAACACCTCAACCCGTGGTTGCGAAAGGAGATGTCTGTAACAAGATACGCCGATTTGAGCTCATAGAACTTTTCCTAGGACCCCCAAACACACCACCACCACCCAAACACACCTGCAAACATGCTCTATTTTAGTCTGTTTGAAGGTTGTTTGGGAGTGAACAGTGAACTCACTCAAACTCGGCACAAAGCGCAATCCCTTACAGATAAACATGGATCCCCAAACAAGGGAGTCCCCGGTTCCCCGCTTTTGCACATGCTCAAATGGGCGTGGTTTGTATAGGATACATATTTGTTGGGTGGGTGGGGAAAGGCCATCAGTCAAATTTGGCAGAGGCCAAGCTAAAACACTGAAATGTGTGCAAGAGTGACATCGCCGAGGCAGTGTCGACTGGGGATTCAAGCTTCACTGGCGGACCTATGAGGCTTTGTGGGGCATTTGCTCCGTCAGGGCCTGGTGAGCACCCCCGTGGCAACGAAAGACGCTTTCACCGCCGAGAACTTGGAGAAGTTCTTCCAACATCTTGAGACGGGGACCTCGGCCCGCGGTCGGTCATATCATCCAGATGTCAACCTCCTGCACTCTGCCAGATTGCGCTTGTACAGCGGTGCAGCTCGCAATCATACGCTCAAGCGCCTGGTCCACTGTACATCTGCACCAGCGCACATTACAACAAAGCGCGCTGGTGGATGTACAGTGGACCAGGCGCTGCGTATGGGTCCGTGGGAGAAGGCTTGCCGGACGGGAACAAAGACGAAGAGAAGAACAGCACTGGGGAGAACTTGGTTCAGACAATTCTGGGGCCGATTTCTGCGATACCAAGGGGACCTCCTTTGAAGTGTTGCGGGATTTCCCTCGCAAGGGAGATTCGGCCCCACCATGTCCACCCCAACGGGCCAACTTGGGCGATTCCTGTTTGCTGGTTCGTGGACGGATTGCGGGAGAACAAATTGGAGCACAAAAGTACCACGAGAAAACCGATTGGTGGTTTGTAGGGTGGACGGTGGTTTTCCATTCGCCCAGGGGTTCACAATCCAACTTATACTCACTTGCACCTTTAGTTTTTCCTTAACCCGTTGTTAGTCATGGTTAAACTGATATTTTTGGGTCTCTAGGGGCAACCGCATATACGGAGAACTGAAGTAGCGCGTTGCCCAGCGCAAGGACGTGGCCTTTGCGTCCGCCTTGGAGGCCGTTTTGGTTTCGGGTCGCTCCGTTTGGGTAGGGTGCATGGGGGGAAGTTCATGCAGCCTTCATATTCCGGGCGTTGTAATGGGTGTATACAATCAGGGTATATATATATATATGCTTGACTGCTATTGGGTTGGATCTTTAGACTTTAACTTTTTGGGAAATAATGGTGTTTTCCACTAAACCCCAAGAAGTTAAACTTTTTGCAGGGGGGTCAACAGCAACCAAGTATACATGGGGCTAATTATAAGACCGGGGTGTATATTGTTTGAAGGCGCTTCTTAGTAACTTAGGGTGTAAATGGGGTGGGTCTGGGTCCTTTCTCCCCGATGCGCCTGCCAGAGCCGAGCCGCGCTCCAACTGATTTCGGGGTAAAAGAAAGAAAGCAATCTAGTCGAATGCGTTTAAGGCAGGGAATGAGTTGGACTGATCTTCTGGTTCATCAAACCCTTCTTGAGAAGCAGAATAAAGCCAAGCTGGAACCCCAGTGATAAACTCGTGGGGCCGCATCTTTCGCGGTTTTTAAGCGATTTTTTAAGGCTGAAACGCCCATGACTTTTAGTAGAATTTTATCCCAGGGAACCGTGGTAATTGTTCGAGTTGTTCCAGATCCCCATCTGCTCAGCTTCCCGCTCATTGGTGGTTTGGAGGTTTGGTGGTTAAGGAGGGGTTGCCCATTTGCCTTCTACAGGAGCCAGGGCTTCAAACCACCAAGGGAGTTGTACCACACCTTTCCCAGGGTACTTGGTGGCTTCCCCTTGGTTTCCAAACCACCAAAGGTTCTGATCCAAAAAATCCAACCAAAGGTTCTGATCCAAACCACCAAGAGGGAAAGCGATTTGCCCTCAACCAGCTCCAGTCCAAGTCCCTCCCCCCCCCCCCCGTCAGGCGGTGGCTGCCAACTGCCCGGTCCTTGAGCAGCTGGCGGTGACGCTGCCGCCCCGCGACACCGACGCCGCGGTGCAGGCGATCGACTGGGGCGCTTTTTCGAGCGCTGGACTTTTAAAAATATATAAATTTGGCCATGGGTCAGAGTCCAAATCGGACGCCCAGTGAATCATTGGTTTAGCCATTTTAGCCCTGGCGCAAAGCAACCTACAAAGATTGCTTGAGCAGACCTTCAGTGGTGCTTTGTTCCGCCTTTTTTTAAGGGTCTCCCTTTCCAAAAAAAAACCAACTGCCGAAAAGCAGAGGGCCCAGTTTGGCCATTGCCACTATGGAAACAACTGGGGCATCAAGCTTAGCGGGCCTTCCAACTCAATGCGCAAGATCCATATGAGCCCAACGCCAGTTGTAAAAACACGGCCCCGGAAACGCGAAAAACCGAGAACATGCAATGCTGACCTGGAGCCTGAGAGGGTTTGCCTCGGCCCCCAACCTAACATTCGAAGAAAACAAACATGTTTGACCTTGAATGTTGATCATCTTATAGCAGCTCGAGGCTCGGAGCAATCCGGATTTACTGATTCTGAGTCAAACACTCAGAAGAGCACAGGAACCCTTCGTTTCCAAGAGGAAGCATGTCGTGCACCAAACCATGGTTGTAGGAGGGGGAGGTTATGTGTCCAGCATACCGGGGGGAAGTCCGAAGTCCCAGAAAGTTCATCTTGTTTCCTTTGGGAGACATCAAACCACTGCCCTTGTTTCGCAGGGCGCCTTTGAAACCAACCCAGTTTATACCTCAAGGCCGAAGCTCGATTCCTTTCGCTCATCGCTTCGCCCATTCTGCGAACTCCATACCAAGATCCAGGCTTTTCATTGATATGGTGAAAAAGCCATGGGATTGCATGGTTGCATCCGGCCATTACAGGGCCATGGGTTCATATGAGCCATGGTCACAACACATGTTTACGTTCGGGGAAAGAAAGGGGTCCTCCATCCTTTTGCAGGGCAGTTCAGCAAACAACACATGACGTGGGAGCTGTGACCAGGACTTCTGACTCTGGCTTCACATGTCGCATGTGGACTCCTTGATGACAAACCATCGTTGGGAGACCCAAGGTTGCGGGGGAGTAGCTTTCACACATGTCTAGGGGTACCTTCCCCATTTTTTCCAGGGATCCTTCTTGATAGAAAACCTCCGGAAACCCAGGGAAAAAGGCCGGTTGTTGGAAAGAACGATGGTTGAAAAGAATGGGGCATCAACCCCTAGAACATGTGCAACTTGGGGTTAAAATCGGCATGGCCAGCCACTATGGAGCAGGGAGTGTAGACAACCTGTATAAAGAATGCCTGTGAAGAGAACTGCGACCATGGCACATATACGGAGCTTTGACCACAGCAAATTGGTATAGATGAATATAGTGCCACAGGGATAGGGGGTCCTCCTCTGTTTTTGTTGTCGTTGTTTGAACAACAACGTACGACATTAGTTGTTGTGTTTGTGCTTTTTTGTTTGTGTGTGTGTGTGGGGGGGCTGCAACGTGAATAGACAAGAGCAGCATCGATGAAGTAGTAAATAGATAAATACATCTAAATTAATGATTAACGTACATATATGTATATAATATGTGTACATGAACACATACATAGTGTTTGTTGTTGTTTATGTGCAACACACACATATATATGCATTATACATACACATACACACATTTACCGCACCTGCTTGATAATAATACTACTAATAATAATAGTAATGATGATGTATATGATTCATGTACATATACATGTACACTTATGTATACATACATATATATATATATATATATGTTAGAGAGAGGCCAATGTCCCCAGCGTTGGGTGTTTACGCAAAAACAGCTGTTTTTTGATTGGGGGGACATTGACCTCTCTGAGCTCTTCATGTGTTTGTGTTTGTTCCTTTTGTGTTTGCATTGGCATCTGTGTCTGTCATTCAATCTAGCATTTGCATTTGGCATCTGCATCTGACACTGCCCGATTGTTTTTTCATAAGGGGAAATGAGCAATTTCTTGGGGCACGCATAAGGTGCTCAGAAAGAGAAGGGGAATACCAAGGGAGTACTCTTCGTCTGGTAAGCCTTAAGTATTATCTTAGTATACTCCTAGTATTCCCTGAATATTCCCTAGTATTCTCCAAGTATTTACTTCTTGTATTTACTTCTTGTACTTATTGTATTCCCTTACCCCCCCCCCCCCCCCCACCCCCGAGTATTCCCTTTAAACTTCTCAGTAAGAGAAGAGGAATACTAAGAGAATACACTTAGTCTGCTAGTCCTCAGATATTATCTTGGTATACCCCTAGTATTCCCTCAGTACTCCCCTTATTCTCAGCATTTACCTTTTGTATTCCCCTAGCATTTCTTGAGTATTCCCTTAGTATTGCCCTAGCCAGGCAACTAGAGAAGGCAAGCAAATTGAGCTAAAGAATATCCCCGGCATTACCTGGGTATTTCCCCAGCACTCTCCCTTAGTCTTGCCCCAATATTCCCTGAGTATTTCCATAGTATTGCCTGCCCTAGTATGCTTTTGGTATAATTGTAGTATTTCCTCCTTATTCCCCTAGAAGGGGACTACTAGGGGGGTACCTTTAGTATTGCTTTAGTATAACTCTAGTATTCTCTTGGCGTACCCCTGGCATTTCCTTCACTACTCCCTAGTATTCCCTTTACATTGCTCAGCAAGAGAAGGGGAATACTATGGGGATTACCTGTAGTATTGCCCTAGTATAACTCTAGTATTCCCTTGGCATACCCCCAGCGTTTCCATCGCTACCCCCCTAGTACTCCCTTTAAACTGCTCAGTAAGAGAAGGGGAATACTAGGGGATTACCTTTAATATTGCCCTAGTATAACTCTAGTCTTCTCTTGGCATACCCCTAGCATTTCCATCACTACCCTCCTAGTATTCCCTTTAAACTGTCCAGGAAGAGCAGGGGAATACTAAGGGAGTACTCTTAGTCTAGTAGTCCTAAAGTGTTATCTTAGTATACTCCGAGTATTCCCTGAATATTCCCCTAGTATTCTCATAGTATTCACCTTTAGTATTCCCTGAGTACTCCCCTATGGTCGCCCTAGCAAGGAAACTAACAGAACTCAGACAGGTTGAGCTTAAGAGTATCCCCTTAGTATTCCCTGAGCATTCCCCTAATATTCTCCCTTAGTATTCCCTTGACATTCCCAAAGTATTTCCATAGTATTGCCAGTATTCTCTTGGCATACCCCTAGCATTTCCATCACTACCCTCCTAGTATTCCCTTTAAACTGTCCAGGAAGAGCAGTGGAATACTAAGGGAGTACTCTTAGTCTAGCAGTCCTAAAGTGTTATCTTAGTATACTCCGAGTATTCCCTGAATATTCACCTAGTATTCTCATAGTATTCACCTTTAGTATTCCCTGAGTACTCCCCTATGGTCGCCCTAGCAAGGAAACTAACAGAACTCAGACAGGTTGAGCTTAAGAGTATCCCCTTAGTATTCCCTGAGCATTCCCCTAATATTCTTCCTTAGTATTACCTTGACATTCGCAAAGTATTTCTATAGTATTGCCCTAGCATTCCCCTAGTACTGCCCTAGTATTGTTTTAGTGTTGCCCTAATAAGAGACGAGGAATACTATGGGCATACCCTTAGAAAAACCTTGAGAAAACCAATATTTCTTGTAGAAAACCCAAAAACCTCAAGAAAACCAATATTTCCTATAGAAAGCCGAAAAAGACCTCGAGGATACCAAAAAAAACACAAAAAAAAACAAAGATATGAGGGAAATGTTTGGTACGACAGACTTGGTGGCACCCCAAAGCTCAAGAGATCTCAAACCGAAAAAAACCTCGAGGAAACCAAAAAAACACATTCAGACAAATACTTCCGGCAAGTCTGCCCTACCAAACATGTCCCTCATGTCTTTTTCCCGGTTTCCTCGATTATTTTTTCGGTTTGAGATCTCTTGAGCATTGGGGTGCCACCAAGTCTGCCATACCAAACATTTCCGTCATATCTTTGGTGTTTTTGGTTTTTTGGGTTTTGTTCGGTTTCCTCGAGGTTTCTTTCTTCGGTTTTTTGGGATAGAGGCTTCCCCCAAAAAACCCAACGCTCAGGACATTGGTTTCTGATATTATAATATACATCGATACACCTATACGTATATATATATATATACATATGCGCCGAGGATCGCAGTCGCACTCTTCAGCTTCGGCCCGCTTCGCCCATCAGGCGGCTTTGAGCTCCATCGGCGCGCAGTGCGCCCGGCTCACGCTGCTGCGCCTGGATTCCTCCGCCCGGCCCGGGGGACTCGGGATGCCCTCGCCCGGGTCGGAGTCGGCGGTTGGGAGGCTGTAGATGTAGGATCTAAGTAGAACCCGTCCCATTTTTCGGGGGGTGGAAACCCCTCCAAAAGTGGTCTGCCCCACTAAAAGGGGACACCCTCTATGAATCAACCAGGGGTTTATTAATCCGGGGTTAACATTAGAAGATGTGGCGGATCTGACGTGGCGAAGATGTGGCGGTATTTTGAGGAGTCAAAAATTCGGGGAGTCCATTTGGGATGTGGGGATGTGTTTTTTGAGCTCTTGCTCGTTGGATAGGCAGGGAATGAGAAGTAGAGTTTGGCCCCGATTTAAACCATCCCCGATTTGGTTTCCTTAGGGGAGTCCCCAAAACAGTTCATTCCCAAAACCCGGAACAGTCATTCCCTACTGAACACCAGGGAGAATATTAGAAGAGTACTACCAAAATATTACTAAACAAGGGTTCCAATCGAATCGGGGGAAGAACATGTGAAATCCACAAGCTCATCCAAACCATTTTCTAGAGGGATTGGCGACGGAAGTAATATTGATTCTGGATTGATACTCCCTCAGACTAACGTGGAAGCTCCCCCAATTGGGCTCTGTAAATGGAACCAAGTCTTCCAAAGGGTGGGCGCTTCCATGTTAGTCTGGGGGAGAGTAACCCCCCTGGTTCATTAATAGGGGTGTCCCGCTTTAGTAGGCTTTTTTGGCAAGGGAAAACTCAACATCGCCAGCACATGAAGCAAGAAACGGCGGCCACTGGTTCACCTCTTTGGGAATATTATTGAGTATCGTATCACAAACCAGCGAGTGAATGAACAAGCTGGAGGTTTCTCCTGGAGCGTGGGGAAGGGCCTGGAAAGGTGCCCTGTTTGAGGTCGGCTCTCAGGGAAACCACAAGCAAAACCCAGTTTTCGGCGCCCCCACACCCGAGCGTCCTTGGCAAATCGGAGACTTGCGCTCTCGGTGCAGGCCCCACAAGCCCGCGGTGGACTCTTTGGCGGGGGCCCTTGAACCTCGAGGTCCCGGGGGCGCAATTCCTTTTTTCCACGGCCAGAGGGGGCGCTGGTTGCCTGTGGAAAGCATAAGTTCAACGCCCATTCCAGGAACTTCCTTTGGGCTCCCCCAAGGGGAGATGTGTAAGAGCATGGTTGCGACCAATCCAGGCATTGGATGGTGAAGTTTCCGGACTTCGGACGACGAAATGTCGTGTTTAACCTTAGGATGTTGGACCATGTCCATTACCATCACCCGCACAAGTTGTGACCCTGCACTCCTAGATCATAGAAATGGGGGCGGGGGGTGGAAAGAAGCCTGGGGGCGCTCTCAGCTTTTGTTCTTTCTCAGTTTTGATGTGCTACAAGATAATGGTTGCTCCTTTGGCCGTTATGGTCGAAGCCGGGTCGAAACTTGGTAAAGGGTGCTTGTGCCAGAGTCTCCGGAGAACGGCCCTCTTCTAAACAGGTTCCGGCTTGCACTGCCATATGTGTAGCCTCCGCCTGTCGGAACATTTGTTTTTGTTTCTGTCTCAAGGCTGGAGGGTGATCATTCGTCAAAAAGGCATCTTGAAGCCCGAGCCCTGCGAATTTTGAGCATTAGCCTTAGGTACCTGCTCGGACCTCTGGGGCTGCTTGTGTCCACACCCTTTTCTGGGTCCCTGCCAGATTTTTGCTCGAGGTAAAAAGACAGAGAATGACTTGAAGCGCTGCCTCTTTTTTTTGACGCCCATCCGAAAGGGTCATTGTGCTCGTTGTGCCGCACACAGGGTCGGTCCTGTTGCATCTTAGTGCATCCCACTGCTAGTAGGTAGCCAGACATGTTCCTTTTGTTCTTAGGGTGTGGAACCTCACACGTGGTTGGTGGTTGCCTGCATCCCCGCCGAATTTTGCCCATTTTGGGTCCCTTAAAGAAGCGTCCCAAATGGGCTACCCTGGTGGTTGCTTGAATCACCGAATTTGTCCACCATTTCCGGACCCTTGTCAAAACTTGCTGGTGCTCAGTGGGGAATGAGGGAATGAACCTGTGGATTTCCTCAAAGGACACCCAATGGTTGGCCCAAAATCGGGGTCAAGCTCCATTTCTCATTCCCTGCATCTCTCGCACCGATCCCAAGAAAAAACAAGCAGGCAAGCCATCCCCACATCCCAAATTCGGATTCCCTAAAGGGAAGCCAAATCCGGGATGGTTAAAAACATTGGGGCCAAACTCCATTTCTCATTCCCTGAGCACATCCCAAGATTCGGTTAATGTTGAAAGCCCTGACGTTGTTCTAATTCATCTTTCTTTTGTAGATAAAAAAAGAAGAAACAAATTCATTGAAATCGTATACAACAATCAAAGGGTAGAGAGAAAAAGACTCATCTTGAAACAACAAAAACTCATCTTGAATTCATATCTTTGACTCCTCCCTCGCTTTCAGCTCCGAGGCCCTGCCCGCGTTCTCCCGGCTGAGCTCCCTGACGCTCTGGTGCCCGGCAGGCGCGCCGGCGCGGAGCGCTCCGCCCGAGCGCTCGGGTGGAAGGCCGCGGCCGGCGAGCGGACGCGCTGAAGGTAGAAGAGCGGCTCAGAGTTCAGTTTTTGTCGGTTTTCCTGGGGCCAAAATCTTCCACCCTAACCTGCAAAGGAACCCAGGCTCAGGTTTGTTTCTTCTTCTTTTTTTGGGGGGGTCTCCTCCAAAATGATTTGCAGGTTAGGGTGGAAAAGTGGAACTGTTTTCAACTAGGTTTTACTCGTAGGGTAGAAAAAGGATTGATAGTGAGTTGGGGCTGTCCCAGAATGGAGAATTTGGATCCCTATTGCGGGCTTTCTACTGTTTGGACTGCCCGTTTTAGTGGCGAACACAGAATCGGTGCTTTTTTGTGGCCACCTCAGGAAGTGAGATTCTGGTTCACACCCATGTTCCTGTTCCGAGTGGGAGGGGGTGGGAGTGCAACGTTGATCCCAGATGAAGTGTTGGTTGTTGGTCAAGAGTCCCATTTTGAGGATCCGTCGCTTTTGGGGCTCCAACACCGCCAGATTCATCCTGCCTTTTTTGCTCATCATGGTGTTCAGAATCCTACGTTCCTTGCGTGAAAGTAGGAGCGGCGACTCGGCGAGGGTTTCTTCAGTAGTGGTTCCGGCACAAATCCAGCTCCGGTCTGAGGGAAGGGATTGACCCCTATGAGTCATCCCATTGAGTCAGTTTCCGGCACCTTCCCGAGTCAGTTTGGCATGATCCCATTGGTTCCTTCCTTGTCCGGCCCATCTCTTCCCACCTGCTCAGCGGCGATTTTTTTGCCTTTTTTGGGGGAAGGGCTCCCCTTTGAACTCAAGAAACCAGAGAAGGCTGGGCATCTGAGGTTTTCTTGTGAGGCATGTTTTTTTTTTTTTTTTTTTTTTTTTTTTTTTTTTTTTTTTTTTTTTTTTTTTTTTTTTTTTTTTTTTTCGTTGTTTTTTTGCAAGCACCGGAGCCAGAGGATTGACCTGGGGATAGGCTCAGAAAACAACTTGTCGAGGGAGCGTTTGGGCTGGTCGTTTGAGATTTCGCTTGGCAAGGCCTCGGACCGCCCGAGCACATGTCCATGTGGGCCATTGTGAGCATAGGTTAAACATAGATGGACCTGGCTTAGACGGGCTTCATTCTACGTACCAGGCCCATCTGTTGTTTCCAAAAGTCCACTTATGATTGTGAGCGTCCTTCACAAAGAACATCAAATGCCCGTGGAAACCGCATGTGCCCCAAACATATTATTGCCTTTGTCCAATCCTTTTCCACTATACGAGGATGTGATACATACATTTGTTGATTGTTTTGTTCATTCGTTTTTCGGTTATGTACTCATTCAGATTGATTGGTATATTCAAGAACCTATTTATGGAAGAATATATTAGGGGAGAGGCGCAGAATCGTTTGCGGCGGATAGATCAAAAGGTGGTTGCGACTGAGGGTCATCTCAAGCATTCTCAAACAACAGGTTGGCATTATCTCTGTTCGACAGAAGTGCAATTTCAACTTTTCTGGTCGGCCTCCAAAAAAGCGATCCATGGTGTCCAAGGACCTCATTTCAGGGTTGATCAATCTTCGCTTCGGCCCCCAAATCACCCAGGGCAGCTTTTCCTATTTAGGGGGAAATATAATATTGTTTTTGACAAACCCGATGGACACTTCCATTTGCTAAAGAATATTTGTTGTTTTCCCCTGTTGGTGTTAAAGGGATCCTATCACTACTGGAAATATGTTTAGTTTTTCCGGTGGACTGAAGCAAATCTACTGGAAAGGACCTTTTGGTCAACCTGTTGGAGTCGGTACATCCTGCTCGATGCGGCCAGGTGGTCTCAACGATTCAGAGCTGGAGGCAGGACCGAAGTGGAGCACCCTTGAACTCACTTGGCTGTGGGTTAAAACCAATGGGATCGCATTTTGGTTGGTAGGTGAATTCACCACCCATTGTAGGACCTATTTTAGTGGTTGGATTGGTTGATGTTCACCGGGGATACGATTTGGGTTTTGATCCATGGCCACTTCCCGAGTTCCTAGAAATGAGTCACTTTTTGGGCTTGGACCATTTTAGCGGCAAACAGCTTGGACTTCTTTCGCTTCCTATCCACTCAGCAAGCGAGATCGGGGTCTTGTTTCGGTTGCATTTCTTCATGGGGGGTTATACAGGGCTCCTTAAAAGACACATCTTGCAACCGTTTGAAACATGTTGCTTTTTCAACACCAAAATAAAGTTGGACACCGCCATTTACAAGTTGCAATGTTCAGGTGTACAATCTAAGGATCCCTGCTATAGCAAGGCCAATGGAAAAACCTTTGCAGCCACGTTGGAAGCCAGAGGCTGCTCATGGTTTGCCGTGTGGTTCAACAGCAAGCCGAGCATTCTTGAGTGGTTGCAGGCCTGTTGAGCATCGACGGGTTATATATCTATATATATGATATTATATACAGGGGTAGAATAATTCGGCAACTATATACGAAGGTTTTCACCTGCTGAGGTAGATAGGATTGAACTTACCGTGTGACAGATGTTTAGTTTCCGCTGACACCACATACCAATACATGTATGGTCTAAGACCTATCATGATTGGGATGAGCAACACCTGATGCTAGAAAGCTTTAATACGGATTCCAGACTTTGTTTTCAGCGGAGCCGTGGCCGCTACCATACATCAAACATAACTGGGGTTCGGCAGATGTCCAAGGTCCCAACCATCTACCTCTGCATAGGTGCCCCCCCCAAAAAAGTACATAAGAGGCACAAAGGGTACGCAATGTAACGCTGATTCAGACCAATAGCAACGGACGTCATGGGAACAATATGGCCCTTTGTGGTCCTTGATGACTCCTAAAGAAAAGTTACTTGTCACCTTTGGCTGCAACGGCTCCGCTTGCCAGCCGGCTCTGGGTCACGGGACACCACATTTGCGCCATCTTCGAATCGCAAAGTTCGTGGTTGGGAACTGTTCGGAAAAAAGCCCACTCATTAGTCCGTTCAGAAATCACCCTGTTGGGTTGGCTAGCTTTGAAGCAACTCTACCGGTAGGTTACCCGAGACCGTGGCTTGCTTTGCTCATGTCTCGCTGCGCAAGACCGTCTTGTCTGGGCGCACGCTGCTGCAGACTCTAGCAACTCAGCTGCAAAGAAATTGTGTCTTGCAAGGGAGCACCCCAAAAATTGGGGGTGAGAACCAACCTTTGGTGTTCCTTCAAGCCAACCCAGAAGTGGTCCCCCCCACAAAAAAACAACAACGCAAGAAATCAGTACCCAATAGGGGCCTGCCTACTCGCCATGTTTATCCGCAAGAAGCTATCCATTTTGAGGAAGGGGGTCTTCATTCCTTGAAACACATGGCTTTTCCATAGCTACAAAAAGGTGGTCGGCCTTTTTCTCACGAAGAGCAACGTCGAGAGTTTAGGGAAAGAAATTTGGACAGTCTCGTTTTTTCCACTTGGAATTGGAGGTGCTTGGCAATGGTCACAAAAGATTTGCTCTCAAACATCCTGGGCATTCCTGACTGGCCTTGCAATGGTTGTTTTTATGCACGGCATATGGGCCCACCAGCAGAAGCACACGTAGAGCGACCCCGGAAACCGGAAATGGGCCCGTGAAAGTGAAGGTTTTTCTTCCGGGCTTCGCCGCTGGGGGCTGCAGCATTTTGTTGAATTCGGGGAGCGTGCTTGCGGTGAAATCATGTCAGTCTTCCCTTCTAAAGGGGTACGGCATTGAGGCGGGGCTTCCAAGGAGTGTGAAGGGATAATATGTATCGGAAGAGGAATAAACAAAAGGAAACTCAACCATTTTGGGCTCCCTATTTTGAGACAAACTCATATGTATGGACTAGAACTCTTGGAGAATTGACTCATCAACGGCCAAGCTCCTGTACCAGTGGTACATCGTATCCCAATTTGCGACCAACATTGCAGCCCGGCATGCCCCCTTTTTGGACCCAAGTTCCTCTGTGCCATGGTTAAAAGACCGGTTCCTGTACCTGGAGTATACCGGGATGGTCATCCAGCTGAGGATCCTGAACCACTATGGAGTACAATGATTCCTGTTAAGGGAGACATGACCATGGCAGATTTATAGGGAGCTTTGTCCAGGGTTTACATACGTGATAACAGTTCATGAAATGAACCAATTCTGAATGACTTTTCTTGACAGTTAGGCTGGCTTTGCGCTCGAGCAATGTTTTCCCGAAAGCATCGCGAAGGGTTCTTCCGTGCGGAGCCCTTGGACAAGTTACACAGAGCCAAGTTGCACAGAGCCAAGTTGCACAGAGCCAAGTTACATAGAGCCAAGTTACATAGAGCCAAGTTACATAGAGCCAAGTTACATAGAGCCAAGTTACATAGAGCCAAGTTACATAGAGCCAAGTTACATAGAGCCAAGTTACATAGAGCCAAGTTACATAGAGCCAAGTTACATAGAGCCAAGTTACATAGAGCCAAGTTACATAGCCAAGTTAGAGCCAAGTTACATAGAGCCAAGTTACATAGAGCCAAGTTACATAGAGCCAAGTTACATAGAGCCAAGTTACATAGAGCCAAGTTACATAGAGCCAAGTTACATAGAGCCAAGTTACATAGAGCCAAGTTACATAGAGCCAAGTTACATAGAGCCAAGTTACATAGAGCCAAGTTACATAGAGCCAAGTTACATAGAGCCAAGTTACATAGAGCCAAGTTACATAGAGCCAAGTTACATAGAGCCAAGTTACATAGAGCCAAGTTACATAGAGCCAAGTTACATAGAGCCAAGTTACATAGAGCCAAGTTACATAGAGCCAAGTTGCATAGAGCCAAGTGGCACAGAGCCAAGTGACACAGAGCCAGGTGGCACAGAGCCAAGGTTAGGTAGAGCTTGCGTAGAGCTTCGGCGTAAGCAGCTATGTAAGTTAGTTTAGGTTTCTAAGGCGCCGGGGCGGGAGTTTGATCGTCGCTCGGGATTGCGACCCTCTGCGGAGATTCGCGTGGTCGAGGTCAAAAAACTGAGGACTTTTTACGATTTCTGCGGTGCGCGCGCAACCCTCTGCAGAGATTCGCGTGGTCGAGGTTCAAAAACTGAGGGCTTTTTACGATTTCTGCGGTGCGCGCGTGACCCTCTGCGGAGATTCGCGTGGTCGAGGTTCAAAAACTGAGGGCTTTTTACGATTTCTGCGGTGCGCTTCAAAAACTGAGGACTTTTTACGATTTCTGCGGTCCGCGCGCGGCCCTCTGCGGAGATCGTGCGCGTCGAAGCGCTCTCGCTGTGGCGCCGTGGGAATTTGTCTTAGTCTCGGCGAACCCTCTGCGGAGATTGTGCGTGTCGAAGCGCTCTCAATTTTCTTGCTCGCGAAACGGCCTTTGGAGGTTGTCTCGTGGTTTGCGCGCCTGCTTTCGCAATCCCGCGGTCGCGGGTTCGATTCCCCCCTGGTCCGCGGCAGCTCCGGCTTGAAAATCGCAGCTTTTAAGTACAAACGTAGTACGCGGCTGGAAAATCGCAACTTTTAAGTACAGACGTAGTATGCGGAGCGTGCTCCCGCAGCTCAGGCTGGAAAATCGCAACTTTTAAGTACAAACGTAGTACGCGGAGTACACCCCCGCAGCTCCGGCTTGAAAATCGCAACGTAGTACGCGGAGCACAGCTCCGGCTGGAAAATCGCAACGTACAGCTGCCGTGCTCCCGCAGCTCAAAATCGCAACTTTTAAGTACAAACGTAGTACGCGGAGCACACCCCCACAGCTCCGGCTGAAAATCGCAACTTTTAAGTACAAAAATAGTACGCGAAGTACATTCCCACAGCTCCGGCACTTGCGCAGAGCAATTGCACAAAGCACACTTGCGCAGAGCAACTTGCACAGACCAACTGCACAGAGCACATGCGCAAAGCGCTTGCACGGAGCAACTGGCGCACAGCACTTGCGCAGAGCAACTTGCTCAGAGCACTTGCGCAGAGCAACTTGCACAGAGCACATGCGCAAAGCGCTTGCACGGAGCAACTGGCGCAGAGCAACTTGCACAGACCAACTTGCACAGAGCACATGCGCAAAGCGCTTGCGCGGAGCAACTGGCGCAGAGCACTTGCGCAGAGCAACTTGCTCAGAGCACTTGCGCAGAGCAACTTGCACAGAGCACTTGCGTGCAGCAGCTTGCAGAGAGCAACTTGCGCGCAGCAGCCTGGAACAATGCAGCTTGCGCAGACCACTTTCGTGAGAAATCGCGCGGCGCAGTTCGAGAGGAAAGTAGGATGATGAGATGGAGCTCTCATGTGACCATACACACTGAGCATCGCCGCGCGCAGACACGCTCGCCGCAGCGATGTAAAAAGGTGTTTCCGCGGCTGGATGAGCGCCTGTGGAAAAATGCTTTCGGGCCAATTTTCCTCTAGTTGCGTATTGTGTGAAGCGATTTGTCTAGTTGTAGTTGGAGCAGCGATGAAGAGCCCGCTCAAATACCAACCATGAAATTCTCAGGATTTCTCAACATGTTGACAGATTTCTATCCGTTTGGTTGGAGCCTCTGTTTTCGAGCCCAATCCTGCTATTTTGAGGGACTTTTACTGGTTTCTACTGGTTTCTACTGGTTTCTACTGGTTTCTATCGGTTTACAGGTTTCTATGTGTTTTTGCTGGGCCCATGCTTTTTGACTATGTGCAGGGCGATCAAAGACACTGAGGGTCATTCCCTTTAACCTACCACTTGAAGGGTGGCTTTGATACCGGTAATCTCACGGGCCAGCTTTACTCGGGTTCTATTATAGAACCAGTGATTCCGTCATGTGCCTGCGTAGGTCACCAGGTGGTTTGTAGTTTTCAATCCACAAGGAACAACTGCTGATCACCGGGTTTTACATATTCATATGTGTATATATATATATATGGCTTCGGGGAGAACAAAAGTGGGCGAGCTGTCCTGGTTTCCCTTTTAACCAACTTCAAAACTACACACCCATGTATCTATATATGTATGTGCATATGGTTCGGCCCCAACCCCCCCCCCCCCCGCTGGCATGGTGGGTGGGGCTGGTTGGAGCTAGTTTAGGGCTGGGTTCGGGTTGGCTTTGGAAGGTTGATTGGGCTCCGTAGCCATTTTGGCTCAAGCTGGGAACCACTCTACGTCAACTCTGGTGTGGATCATCCCCTTGAGCCTTAATGTGCGAACACCTCCTTCGCTTGTGTTTTGCGTTCTTATTACGAACTGGTTCTACAGGGTAGTGACACTACCCGGCTGCGGAGAGAGAGGGAGAGAGAGTCAGAGAGATGCTAGCAGTGTAAAAGCTAAAGCGGCGTAACTCCTAAACAGCCTGGCGACACCTTGAGAAAACCAGCAAACGACAACAACTGTCCACCAAGCCCATAAGCATCATCCAGGACTGTCCAACAGCTTGAAGGAATCCCAAGCATCAAGCGAGTTGGCAATGAGGGTTTGTCCGCGTTCCCACCCAGGGCCCTAGCTGAGCCACCAGCTCTGGGGTCTTCCACGTCATAGCCCAGAGCCTAGGTTTCGGTCCAACGAGATGACACCCCTCGCTCGGCATTGCCTTGTCGATCTTCTACAAGAAACTGGTGGTGGTGTCTCGCCAGGCCTTCAAGTTCGAGGACAAGATGTCCAAGTTCATCACGGGCGTCTGCAGAGAAAGCAGCACTGCGAGATACTTTTTTCTCTTCAGGGTGTTGGAAGAGGTCAGCGCCTTGAAGGGCTTCCCCGAAAACGTGTTCTTCTACAAGTTCCTGATGGACCACTTCAAGACAATCTACAACTTAGACAAGGTGCTGATGTTTGATCCTACCTCGTTGAGCGAGAAGAGGATGTTTTTGGAGATGAACATGAAGCACTTCTTGAGTGCCGTAGGCATGTACAGCTAGACGATCATGTCCAAGAGAGTGGAAAACATGCATTTCGAGTGCAAATATCATGCTCTTTTTATGCAAAATCTTGGCGGAATTGAACGAGACACCGGGGTCTTAGTGATAATGAACCTGATCTTGAGAATCATAGTAGCGTACTTCGAGTCATCGCAACTCCGATGCCAAGCAGGTCGCACCAGCAGACCTATGTGGCAGGAAAAAAGAGACATGAAGGGCACGGTTGGGCTGGTCGTTTGCGCTGGAAGTCTACGCAGGTTCAAGGGCTTGTTTAGCCTTGCGCATCTGACGGGAGCCCGAAAGAAGTTCAAGGCCTGTAGGCCATGTTGGGCCTCAGCTCAAACTTTGCCCTGGTTAGACAACGGGTGCGAGGGCATTAGCTTCTGCAATAGTGTAACACACTGCTCAGGCCACGGCCGCCGACACCAAAGGCAGGAGCAGCGGTTCGCAAGTCTACGGGCCGCCCATGCTACCCCAAAAACGAAAAACAATAGGCGTTCAGTCACTAATTACTGAGCAGTCACAAAAGCAGATGTGTTCACTACCGACGCAAGCGCGACACTTGCAAGTCAGCGTAACACAGGGGAAAAAAACCACGTCCCTGCTGCAGACACATTTGGAGGCGCTGGTTGTCCGGGAAGGACATGTGCTCACGGTAAGGTCTGTGGACATTATTTTCGATCATCGCAGAGCGAATTTGATGGACAAGAAGATTTAACATGAGTGGCTGAATTTTGCGAGAAAGGGAGCCATCCCTGGAGTGGTAGCGGGGCCGCCATGCGAAACGTTTTGTGTTTCTTGCTTCCGGGGCAACGAAGGTGATGGAGGACCGTGCGCGGTGCGATCAGTTGGAGAGCCCTTTGGACATAGAAGCTTGACAATTGCAGAGCTACGCCAAGTGTGTACTGGCAATACGATTCTACAAGCTCTTTGTGCTCACCATGTTTGCAGTGCTTGCTGTTCGTGATCACTGGGCTACGGTTGAACATCCGGATGAAGCACGCAGAGGTGATGCGCAGAGCATCTGGAAGTTGCGGCTGACCCGCGTGTTGCGACAGATCCGTGGAGTCCATTGCTTTGGCGTTTTGCAAGGATACTACGGTGGGGTTTCGCCTAAGCCCACAAGGCTGCTCACTTGCGGATGTGAGGGCCCGAAAGACTACTATGCTCGCACGCATGCCAGTACGCTGCCACCTGCTGGGCCGACATCAAAGCTCAAGGAGTACCCATCCGACTTCAACAAAGCCATTGCTGGAATGTTTGGGGCCTGGATGCAAGGATGCGAGGGCGCCGGACAGGTGGAGCTAGCTCAGCGAACAATCACTTGTAGAGGTTCTCGCGTGCGACCTCCAGTCCGGACGCACAGATGGGGCCGGATTTCGTGCCAGACCTGTGGAGGTCGTAATTGGATGCATGAAGTGGCAGCGTCCGATAGGACACAATACGCCGGGAGAAAAAAAGGGTTGATTGGGGATGCGTTTTGGGGACGCTGCGTTTGGTTTGGTCTTCGTTGGCTTGGTACGGGCACTAATTCCAAGCTAGCTGAATATGCACGCATGCGTGCACGGGTGGCAGGGAATGGACATATCCAGAAAGTGCAGCCTTCTGCCTTCTGCGGGTTTCAGTTCCTTTGGATGCTCGAAAGTTAGCCTGCTCGTTGCGCCTGATCGGGGACAGCCCGGAGCGCGTTCGGAGTGAGCCCGAAGCCACACAGCTGTCCAGCCCAAAGTACGCAGAGGGCGCGGGGCTCTGGGGGGGGGGGATAGGAGGGCGGAGGACGGGATCCAAATATGTATAAATATTGCACCCCCCCCCGACCCCCGTGGGCCTTATGTATTGAAATGTAAATACGAAAGACCTGGGATTCACTTTGCCCAGTCGCGCCTGAGCGGCCTGTGAGGTTCTCCGGAACTGCGCGCTCTCCGAGGGGCTGTTCCCAAGGCGGGGCTACAGACACTGCAGGTTGCTTCCTTTTCGGTTTTTTCCTCGCCAGATGCCAAGGTGGTTTGGACCAGTTGAGGTTCGGTGCTAGGTCCGGGAGCTTGGATACCACCTAGCAGCTGGGCTTACTTTTGGAGGCCCCTGTAGAATCAACGACCCGAACAAGAGCGCTTGTTCCCCAAGTTTCAAGCTGAGAATCTGGGTTCTGGTTTCCCTTTTGCACAGGTTAAAAGAGGGCACCGAGTCTCAGAACACAGTTCAACTGGCCCTTGGCCTAGATTTTTTTCAAATGGGAAGCCACAATTGCTTGGGGTCCCCCCATGTTTGGTACATACCCGGTCAGCAACGGCACCCCACAAAAAACTAAACCCCTCTGAGTTCTCTTCTAAATGATTAAGGGAAACTCTACAACCGGAAACTCTAAACCTTTGACCTGGGCTACTTTGCGTTTAAATAATTCATTTGCGGCCAGCTTGGGGCAAGCAATGTATAACCCCCTCCGCCCAGTGCGCCAGAAACCCGACAGGTGGTGCAACAAGGAGCAGGACGATGCCATGGTTCGGCAGCTCGACCAGGCGAAAAATGTGTCAAGATGTCCAGCAGAGACAAACGAGGGCGGCGGCAAAATAGTAAAGAAGCGAGGTGCCCTCAAAATGCTGAGAAATGGAAGGAGGAAAGAAGTGGAGAAGTGGAATGGAAATGCAAATGAGAGAGAGGAAAAGACGGGAAACTAAAAGCAAACCACAGACTTTGCTGGGCGCTTCGTATTTTGAGAGACCCATATGCGCATTCGGGGGGACTTGGGAAACTCACCAAGTTTAAACCACAAAAACCAGGAAGCTCTCAATTATCCATGTCCAGAAAGGGTACAAATGTGATCGTGTCACAAATGGGAGTTTCCCTTGACCAAGCTTTAGTCATAGTAAACCAAGTACCCCTTTTTCGGGGACCCTTCAGGATGCCCTTAAGGCCTTAGGTGTTCCAAAACGCCCCCTTTTGTTCGGCCTCTTGCCGAGCAAACATTGGAGTCAGATTGGCATCTGGCTGACGAAAGCCAAAGTTCCATATTCCGACTGCTCTTTGGTTCGCCTTGCGAGTGACAATTGCTTAGCATCCCCAACTAGGCTCAGTACAGATTTGGATTTTGCAACCAAGTCAGTGCCACAGTTGCTGTGGAATCCTTGTGCTAGCTTCAGGACACGTGTTGACATTTCCAAAGCGCGACATTTGTGGATGAACGAAATCTTGCACCACTGAAGCATCGCTGGAATGATAATGTCCCTGTGAATACCCACGAACAATGGTTTAACCACGGGTTTCTTAGGTGGTGCGAGATTCATTTCGTCCATCCACAGAATGATTCTCGCATGAGGTAAATTCGGTTTGATGGTACCCCACAGCGTTATTCTGATTCTATACTTGGTGTTTCCCTACCGTTTTAGTAGGAGCTTAGGTTTTTAGCGGTAGTTTCCGCTAAACTACAAGTTAGACTTTTGGGCAAGGCGAACAGCCCAGGAATTGTTTAAAGCCCAGACAGACTCCCTCCTGGAAGACGAGAAGCCATTGGTTGAGAGGGTATGCCAAAATGCAGGGCCTGTTGGGAGATTTCTGACAACCAAAAACGACTCTGGTGAATTTGTTCTTGTGTCTCAGGCGTGTCCCTTGCGTGATTGAATCTATGGCCTTTTGAGCCAGCTTCCATTGAGTTTGAGGGTTCCCAAAGGGAGATTCCGTTCACAAGACGGAACTGTGTCAAAGGGGCCCCAAAAATGTGTGGGGTGTGTGATGGTTCAGCCAGAACTTGTGAAAATCATTTTAGTCTATGATCATTCTTCGATTTCTGATCGAGACACTTGCGAAAATTCCACTCAAATGGGCATGGGTTCGTAGGGTCCATACAACAGCCTTCCATGAAGGACCCAGCTCTGTGGGTAGCCAGGCATTTCAATCCCTTAAATGTTTGAATGGTGGTGTCCCTTAGTTACCTGCTATAGTGGTTACTAGAACTGGGCTATAATGGCATTTCCAGGTATGGTTTTTGGAGGTATGGAGGCTTTTTGACCAATGTAAGCGTAGCCTCACCAAACCCCTTGGAAAGTTCCTGAAGAAGACCAAGACCTCCGATGGAGACCCTTTGTCCTTTTTCTTTGGAGGGGTGCTCTCTTCAAAGTCAACTAGTTCCAAGAACGTGCATTTTTCCCCATGGCCACCGGTCAAAGAACTGGGTCAAATGGGAAGCCCAGATTGAATCGACGCCAGGTTGTTTACTAGCTTTTTTTTTGAAGGGGGGTGGTGGGGATTCAGACCACTTTTGGAGGGAACGCACCCTGAGTCGAACGGGTTGATTAACTAGGTCCCCCAGCAGTGCCCTTTTGCCCCTTTTTTTTGGGGGAGGGTTCCCCTACTAAAATAGTTAAAACAGAAAAAAACATCGGGTACCAACTTATTCTAACCTCTCAAATCTGGAGGACCTAGTAGATATCTCAAAGGGCACGCACCATTTGCCATACGCGCCATTTGCCGTTGATTTCTTTTTCACTTGAGCAGGGTGTTGGCACTGGGCATCTTTGGCTCCACATCACGCTCCAAGGGGTCCACTTTCATCTTCTTTGGCCCCACTTTTGGCATCTTCGGCAGTTCCGGGGTCAACACTCCGCTGGTTCAGGCGCTGCTGTCGTCGCTGAACCGCAGCTTCGGGACGGCCGCCGCCTCGCCGGCGAAGCTTAGAGCTCCAAAGAGCTCCGAGGGTCCGCCCGGCGCCCAGGGGCAAACCGCAGGTTTCTCACTTCCTGAGTTCATGGACCTTCTACTTTTCGGGTTTGGACCATTTTGGCGGTAAACCGAAAGTTCGGATACCTTTTTGATGGCCCATCAGCTCAGGAAGCGAGAGGTTTGGTCCCAGGTCTCCATATCTTTGGGTGGCCGGATAATTTTGTTTGAAGGCCGCGGCGCCGAATCCGAAGGATTTTTCTCGGATCCGGTTTCCTCGAGCCCCTTTTTGATCCTTTTGAGGTCCAGCAACCTCTCGGAAAACCACATCGGTTTGAGCAGATGAAAGCGAGAAAACCGCCTGAAAGGTATTTGGCCTGCAAAACCAGAGTCCCCATGGGGTGCCGCTGGGTGGTTCCTTTAGAAATGGAAGGAGCAATCCGGACTTTCCCGCAACGCGTCAGCAAACCTGATGGGCCCTATTTTTTGTTCAGCCACCAACCCCTCCATTGTACCTTTTGCCTGGCCCAAAACCAGCTTCCCTCCAATTGCTTTGGAGGTGTGGTGTCCCGTCCGCAAGCTTCGCGGTGTCCGAATCCAAACCGCCAACTCAGGATTGCCTGACATTGTACCTTCCGGAAAAAAAAAAGAAGGAAAAAAAACGGGCGGAATCAACTTTTTGGGTAACATGGGCTATAAGTCTGTAAAATATTAACTTCCCCAGGGCTTGGAGTTTTAAGGGGTAAGTGCTGGTTTAGGGTCAATTCGAATAATTCCAGTTACGGTGTGTGGATTTAACCCCGAAGGTGGAACGGATTCCGGGCAATTCGGAGGGCTTCCGAATGTACGTGGCCAAGCACTCGATGAACTGGTGGATTTCCTATGCATAGGTGTCCTTTTTGGTTGTTTTGGTCGAAAA
>CAUJNA010001913.1:855320-860320 GCA_963377175.1 Effrenium voratum | reverse complement strand
CGCAAAGAAGAAACCCCCTAACATCAGAGTTGATTTGGTCGTAAATGCCAAGAAGCGTTGTGGTGTCAACCATGGTGCGAAATGGTTTTCGTCCATCCAAAGTTGAACGTCCAAAAACCAGTCGAACTTCACAGGGCCCAAGGCAAACCGCAACGGCTCCTCCTTCCTGTCTTTCCACTCTGCGTCAGGTGCAAAACCCAGCTGGACACCGTCGGCGTGCAGCTTAAGCTCGTAGCACATGATCTTCAAAGACTTTACGCTCTCTCCACGCGTCAACGACCGAAGACTGCAATTCTGCAGCCTCCATCTGCCTCTGCGCGCGTGTGTGTCTACAGCTTGTCCAGAACTCTCTCGATGCGGACCGCTTGTGTTGGCTATTGTATGTGGCTCTTCCTGGCTTTATTTCGTTTATAGAATGTTGTTCAGGGCCATTTTCCAATCGCATGCTTCACGGAAAAAATGGGTACTTGATGGCATCTCGTTTTCCTTCCTGTTTGGTGGGTCCAGTCTACATAGTGGTTCCCTTTCCAGCGCTGAGTTGTTCGAGTTTCTCCTGCAGGGGTACTGAGTGGACTGGCAAGAGCATCCGAGCTTTCGGCTAACCACTCAAATTTGGTGGTCTTCAATTAACCAAAAAAACAACTAGCCAAAAAAAAGCGCAACAAGCTCGGGAGAATGGAACCCAACCAAGCCTTGGCAGCGGAACCGCCATGTTCCAATCACATGGAGATCGCCAGTTGCAAGCTGCGAGGCACTGGCGGACCTGCTCCATGATGCCCAGACTGTGGACTTGAGAGGCGGCGGTTCTTTGGACGCTTTGGCGGGTGAGGCATAGGCTCACTGAAGCGAATCGACCGGATATCTGACAACTTGTAGTTTTTCTTCCTTGGTCAACTTTGGGTTTTTCTTCCTTGGTCAACCTTGGGTTTTTCTTCCTTGGTCGGCTTTGGGTTTTTCTTCCTTGGTCAACTTTGGGGTTTTCTTCCTTGGTCAACTTTGGGTTTTTCTTCCTTGCTTGGTCCGTTTAAGTCACGGCCATTTGAAGTCCAAACTGGGCTACGTGTCCGCAAGTCCCAATAGGCAAGGGTCACGCGCACGCCGGATGCTGTTTATGGAGCCTCAGACCTCCAGCGAAAGCTACCACTGAGTCGTTTGCAGGGTGCACCCAGAGGCGTTTTTTTTGAGGTGAGTCTGGTTGCAAAAAGACGACAATCATTTGCCAGTGCCATTGAACGCGAACCCTGGAGTAATAAGCCAGTTGATGAATAGAGGGATTCCTATGTCATGCGGGACTGCCGCTTGAGGGGGAAAACCTGCCATCCGCAAATTGATCCTTCAGAGATCGTTTCGGGTGCGTTTTTTGGGGTTGCCGTTTTCAAAGTACCCAGGGACCCACGAGTCCATTGGAACGCTTGACACCAAAGCGTCCCAACTGAAAGTTGGACTCTCTCCGAATGAACCCTTTCGAACCTGACATGAATTTTAGGGAGCCCCCAGACCCCAAACGACCCCAGCAAGGTGTCCCCTCGTTAAGCTTGCTGATGCGGGAGCCACGCTTCCGCCTCGTCAGCGTCACTGACTCGAGTGCGTTGCAGCTCCCTGCCAAAGCCCTGAGTAGCACTGAGAGAATCCTTCTGCGTGCAACGAGAAAACGTGCCAGAAGAGCCATGTTTCCGTTGAGGAGGCCTTCTGGGCGACTTTTTTGAAGGAACAAGGGAAGCCACCCATTTCCGGTAGTGAAGAGAAGCCCTGTTTCCCTTCCGAGGGATGCTTCATTTCCCTTTTAGTTTGAAACGTCACGGCTTTGGTTCTAGAGTAATTCCCACCCTCCAACATGATGGGTGGACGTCTAGACCCTGCCCGCTGTGGACCTTTCTTTGTGCTGATTTTTGAAAGTCGACGCCATGAGGTTCTCCCGGCCAGGCTGCCCGGAGCTGACGGAGGACACTTTGAGGTCCTTCCGCAAGAACTGCCGCTTCATCAGGCACGTCGCGCAGCGCCCTTCGCGTCGCGCGGCTGGAAAATCATGCTTAAGAATATGGGGGATTTTTTCGCTGGTTGGTGTCTTTTGAGGGAATCTATCACTATACTGGACGTGGTGTTTTTCCAGGCCGCTTAGACAAACGGAGGCTGGGCTTGGCTGGGGTACGAGTTGTTTTTCTTGGGGTCTCCAATAAAACTGGCGTCTCCTCCATTATGTCCAGGTAGACTAATCGACCATCTGAATGATATGTTCCTTTTTGGTGCGGTACGTGCCGCATGTCACCCGGGGTTCTTTTGGCTTCTCAGCTGCCGCATGCCCGTTTTTTCTCCAGCACCCAGGAGTCGTCCCGTTTTTCTGCCCATCCTTTTCTTGGAGAAGGGCGATCGCCAAACTCACTTCCTGAGTTCATGGACTTCTTTCTTTTTGGAAAGACCATAGAGGTGAACTAAAAGTTCGGGCCTTTTTTGGAACCATCAGCTCAGGAAGTGAGCAAAAAGACATCAACAACCAGCAGGGGCTCCCTATGTTTCTCAGAAACGCTCGTTGTTTGGGTGGCCAAGTCCAGCTCAGCACCCGTCTCTTGTTGGTCTCCGAGGCTTCCAATTCGGTGTGTCGTTTGGTGAAAAAGCCTCCTTTTTTGGTTCGAAAGGGAAACTAAGGTGCTCGCAGTTCCAATATGTAGAGAACCCAAGTCTCCTTCTACCTTTGTCACCGGTCGTTGACCCCTTTTGGCCCCAAAAAATGGACCTTTGGGAACCGCTTGGCTTTTTTAGGGTGTCCTCCATTTCCGTTGAACCCCCAACAGTGCCACTTTTGACTCAGGGAAATCCAGTTCGACCCCTGTTCTCGTTAACCTGCAACATGTTGCAGGGCTCCTTAAAAAATATAGTTTGCCCATTTGAAACATGGTTTTTTCCACCAAAATAAAGAGAAACCACCATTTACAAGGCAATGTTCAGGTGTATAATGTAAGGATCCCTGTGTTGGACCTTTTGCTCACAGGGCAAACATGCCCAAGCTGCCCAGAATTGACATGGGCCCCATATGTCCTGTTAGAAAGGTCCGAAGCCTTCGATCACAGCCACTAAGGAACGAACCCTTACCACCTCTGCCCAGTTGCGATGATAAAGCTCTTGAGGATCCACGCGGGTTGCTTTTTTGAGGGCTTGCTTTTTGTGACATGTTGCAGCTCCAGTTCCTTGGACCCCCAAAGGATTCCGCCTACCACTTTTTCTTAGAGGTCAAACGCCCAAAAAACCGGATCCATTGGTCCAGTTTTGATCCCCGCGGGGATCCGGGTCACTATGTCACTGGGCGGGGCTGACCAGAAAGTCCAAGTTTGTGACATGGATCTCCAGATCCTTGGCACTTGGCTTTTGCAATGTCCTCCGAGTTTGTGTGTTTTGTTTCTCATGTTTAGGGTTGTTTTTTGTCTTTTAGTTGTTTGGTCCTCCGGCTCTTGAGTCGCAATCAAAACCGGTTTTCTTGTAGATCAAGGGGCACTCCCCTTGCCACAAAAAGCTGCGGATCTCCGCCTCAATTCTTCAAGCATGGTTCTAGACGATTTAAGTAGCGATCGGCTCTGAGTATCGCTGGAAGCTTACGCTGCTTACGTGAACCTTAAACGAAGTCTTGAAACTCGTTGGGCCAGCAGAACCTATGGCTCGCGCTTCCTTCCCCCCGCTCGGGTTGCAACAGCTGTTTGACATAGGGGAGTCGCGCCATCCGCTGAGAAAACGCCTGGTGTGAGCTGGCATTGAGTTGCTCTTGTCAGGGCAAAATGGGGTCGAGCCTGGGCACCCATGCGCAACTCCGTTTGGCTTCCAAGTGGATGCGACGTGTGCGGTTTGGGCTCTTACCCTGCCACCAATGAACATGGGACTTGCCAGGGGTTCCTTTTAACCCCCCCCCCGTCAGGTTTCATGTTATTTGCTTCGGATTCAGTTGGATTTACCGGCGCCATTGTCCCAAAGGTACACCTTGCGGGTCCCGGGATTCCAGCGAGTTGTTTCCTTTGGCCAGGTCAGTATCCGTGACGATGAGGGAGCGATCCTTACGGCTATCGTTTGCGGTGTGGGCTCCTTCGGAGAAGTTGAAGCCAATTTTAAACTTTGTTGCCTCCAGCTTCTCATGAGATTATCTCGACATGTGATTTGCCTTAGGAACTATTGTGTTTGGACTTTGAGTGAGAGTGCACCAATGATGCGATCCCATGATGAATCACCCCCTGATTAATGAAGGGGGGTGTCCCATGTAAGACAGAATGCAGAGCACTGTTCGGGGAAACAGCAGTGGATTGATCCAGGGTTGACATAGTTGTTTCTTTGTTTGGTGGGTTCCCGCCTAAACATGGTCAACCCTGCAAAAAAGAGATGGTTTCGATTTTTATCGCTGGTTGCAACTCGAGAGCTGTCAAAGGGGCAAAGGTCAAAGGGATCACATCCAACTGCCGACGTTTATTTTTCCTTGTTGGTCTCGAAGGAAGAGCCACGGCTTGACGAGTAAACATTGCGATGTTTGAGGGCAACTCTCTTTTCAACAATCGTGGAGTGGACAGAGGGGTTTCGGCAGACTATCCTCTCAAAAAGCCTGTCCACTTCCATGATTGTTGGAAAGAGAGTAAAGCGCTGTTGCACAGTCCAACCAAAACACATCACCCCGTAAAGGAAGCTCACTTGAAAAGGGTAATCACAAAAGCAATTTGCCTATTTCATAGCGAGCTCACCTGGGGGTAGAACGAGCTCACCATGATAAAGGTCCTGTACTTGGGGCTCCAATTCCTAATTCAGCTTTTGGAATTATAGTAAATTTCGCAGAAGCGCTACTTTTTGCCCACCAGGCAGGATTTCAAGTCCGTTTGGACCAATGATGGGCTCAGTTCTCAACTTTCGCATTGGGAAGCGAAGGTCGCAAAGGCGAAACGGGTTGTGAGAGACGCGGCGTCCTTCTGACTTTGTAAGTTGTAACAACCATGTGGTAAGGAGTTGCCAACTTTTTTGGTTGGGAGGGTTCTCCT
>CAUJNA010001913.1:837820-847820 GCA_963377175.1 Effrenium voratum | reverse complement strand
AAAACCCATACCCCCAGTGAACAGTTGGTGGGCCAATCCTGTGTTTGAGTCCACCTTTGTAATTTAGAAGTGGAATCTTGTCTGCAAATATCATTGAGTGCTTCCCAAAACACGAACCCCCCACAAAAACTGCGCAGCACGCCAAGGTTCCGTTTGGTTTCCCAGTGCCTGCTTGCTTGCCCCATTCAGATGTTCCTGGGTTGATTCAGCATTCTTTTCAACCATCGTTCTTTTCAGAAACCGGCGAATCGTTTCCCCTGGGTGTTTGATGGTTTCCTGAAAAGAAGGATCCCTGGAAAGAATGGGCCCTAGTTCTACGGCTTAGATATGTCCTTGGGGGTGTAAGTTTGGCCCACAAACCTTCCCCTTCGCTCAGGGAAGCTCCGGCACAGAGAGCAACTGAGGAGTTTGTCTCACTCGAACAGTCCAAGGTTCGGTAGTCCCGCGGAACAGGTCTTCAGCCTTGAAAACGTCTCAAAATGTCAAAAGCCTTAAAGCCAGAACGGCCAGTGGAAGGACAGTGTTTGCTTGGAAAATCGTCGACTGTTTACCCTCTTGGGTTTTGACCTTGGGCTTTTGCATAGCAAGCTTCCACCACTTTTTCGACCTGCCGAGCTTGGTTTAAGGTTGCATTCCTTCAAAGAATCCAATCTTGTTCGACCCTTTCCCACAAGCAAACAGGGCTGCGGCACTGGACGCCAAGCAACATCGGCGTTTCAATAGTCCTTGAACTCTGTTTGGAGGGGCTGATATCTTGACTGCTATTGGGTTAGATCTTTAGACTTTAACTTTTTGGGAACTCATGGTGTTATCCACTACACCTCCAAAAAGTTAAACTTTTGGCAGAGGGGTCAACAGTAACCAAGATATGGGCTTGTGTTTTTAAGGACCAGGAGATGTTGCATATCCCTTTTAGTTGGGTAAGTGGCACGCGTCAAAGCACAGAAGTACTGCCCTCCGAATGGTCCCTTTAAGAGGAGCAAGATCTTGAACCCGCAGGCTCCATGTTCCAGCAGTAGCTTCCCCCAACTTGTCTCGCTGGCGGTTTGTTCCGCGGAACATAGAGAGGGCAGGCCCTCGACCAAGGACCGATCCGAAAAGGGTTGTCAGTTGCATTCTTAGTGTGTGGTTTTGCAAGAATCCTTTTTTTGTTCATTGTTTTGGGCAAATATTTGAGTATGATTCTAAATAGTTCGATCTCGGTCTATCGAATTATTTCTATATATATATATGGTACTGTGCTCCGGATTCCTAGTCTCCTCCCTCCCCGACCCCCCCGCCCCAACCCCCGATTCCGCTTCCACCCCCCAACCCCCCCCCCATCTAGAACCCGACTTGCAGGACCCTAAATCTATATTTCGGTATACGTTGTGTTTATATTTATCTTAAATTAACTCGAAACACTTAGTTTTATATTTGGTACATTTTGAATATCTTGAGTTAAACCGAATTAATTTAATGAATTCTAAATTATTTATAAATTAATTCTGGATTAAATTAACCGGTAAATATATGTTCTAGATTAATAGATGATACTCTGAATTAGTCCGAAATTTAATTTAATATATACTGATGATAAAAACAATACACATATATTTTTAATACTGAATGTATTTTAAATTAATTATATATTGATTTTAAATTAATTTAAAATATACGGGGGGAAATCGATTTTAAATTAATCATAAATTATTCCTAAACCATATTTTATCCAGACTATAGGGAAAGGGGGGTTGGGAATTGTGGAGAAGGAGGGGATAGGATTTGCGAATCTTTAATTATATATATATTGTATATTATTGGTTATGGTTTAATTTTAAAAATGTTATTTGATTGATATATTCGAATATAAATCTAAAAACAAAAAATAATTATATATTTTTACTCTATAAAACGAAACCGTGAAACTTGCTCGTCGCACTTGCGCGCGTTTTCCCGGACCGCTTTTCCGAAAAATCCCGGATATTTCGGAAAATTGGTTCGGGCTGCCCAAATCTGTCCGGGCTACCCCGGCCAGAATCCGGAAGATGCAGTGGCTTCATTTTTTGTAGGGACCAATTTCCCGAAATATTCCAGATATTTCGGGAAAATCGCAGCCACCCACCATTTTCTCGAAATATTCCGAATATTTCGGGAACCGTTTTCCCGAAATATTCCAAATATTTCGGGAAATGCTGTCGTCGAAATATCCGGAATCTTTCGGAAAAATGGTCTGGAGTGCAACTATCGAAATATCCGGGATATTTCGGAAAATGGTCCGGGCTTTGAACGAAGCCGTTGTGTCTTCCAGATAAATTGCCGGTTCTCGTATTGGGCGCATCTTATTGGAATCGGTCCCCTATGGTCTGTTTCCTTGTGGTTTCCTCATGACCATTTTAACGGTAAATAAGAAGTTTGTTTTTTTGGCCAATCCACTCGATCATCTTCACACACCAGTTGGATTGACTTTTGGACTTCCCCTACAGTATGATTGGTTTCCCTATTTCCCTTTGATCGCCCGTCAGGCTCGCCATCGGAAGCTTTTCGACTAGGTCCCCCAGTAGTGCCCTTTCTCCCCCTTTTTGGGGGGAGGGTTCCCCTACTAAAATAGACTACAGAAAAAAGTTGGTACCCTAACCTCTAACCTCTCAAGTCTGGAGGACCTAGCCACAATGAAAATTGACTCTCTGAAAGTGATCACTGGAAACACAGAGAGGGGGGCCTCCAACAAATTTGGCGCCGGATTCGCTTTCCGGGCATATATCTACCTGTCCGTAGCAATTTTCCAAGAGTTTGGCGATGCGAGAAGCTGTGAGCCGCGGCCGATTGTTGCGACCAGTGGTGTCTTCCCAATGCTTTGGGCGAAATCAGTTCAGGATGTTTTCTGGTCGATCGCGTTTTCGCTTGCGCTTGCAACAACTGCGTGTGTGGATGGATCTTTTGAGGCCAACAGCCAGCGGATCCGTTCTCACCTTGCTCAGGCGACCGCCTTTCACTGACTCTTTGGTGCTTTGGGCGAAATCAGTTCGGCTTTGCTTGCACCCAGGATGTTTTCTGGTCGATCGCGTTTTCGCTTGGGCTTGCAACAACTGCGTGTGTGGATGGATCTTTTGAGGCCAACAGCCCGCGGATCCGTTCTCACCTTGCTCAGGCGACCACCTTTCACTGACTCTTTGGCGTGACCGTATCGCGACCAGCCCGGCCCTCAGCGCGTCTCGCGACCTGTGTTTGGAGAACGGCAGCATGCTTTTCGCATGCGACGAGTATACATTTGTTGGCACATATGAGATGATAAAATATGTTGGTGCCTGAGTTGCAAAAAATCTCTTTTTGTCTCTGTCTCTCTGTCGGTGTTTGTCTCTGTCTCTCTTTGTCTGTTGGTCTCTCTGTCTCTGGTATCTGTTTCTTTGTCTGTCTGTCTGTCTGTCTGTCTGTCTGTCTGTCTGTGTCTGTCTGTCTGTGTCTGTCTGTGTCTGTCTGTGTCTGTCTGTGTCTGTCTGTGTCTGTCTGTGTCTGTCTGTGTCTGTCTGTGTCTGTCTGTGTCTGTCTGTGTCTGTCTCTGTCTGTGTCTGTCTGTCTGTGTCTGTGTCTGTGTGTCTGTGTGTCTGTGTCTGTCTGTGTCTGTGTCTGTGTCTGTGTCTGTCTGTTTGTGTCTGTCTGTTTGTGTCTGTCTGTTTGTGTCTGTTTGTGTGTGTCTGCGTGTCTGTGTCTGTGTGTCTGTGTCTGTGTGTTTGTGTTTGTGTGTCTGTGTCTGTGTGTTTGTGTGTTTGTGTCTGTGTGTCTGTGTTTGGTTTTGTTTGTAGTTTTGTCTTTTGTTGTTGTTTTTGTCTTTGTCTTTGTTTTTGTTTATGTTTTATTTTTATTTTTGTCTTTGTTGTTTTGTTTATTTTCTTGTTTTGTTTATTTGTTTGTTTGTTTGTAGTTGATATAGTGTAGGTTAATCTTTATGAGTTTAGGAAATTTAATTGATATTGTGTAGGTTAATTGTTATGAAAATATTGCGTTTTGGGCCTATTTTTGAAAGAATTAGGATATGTTTGATAGAAATTCTGATATCCTAATAATATATAATATATTAAATAATTTATTTAAATATAATATATTTTTAAATAAAATATTCAGCTTTGAACATTTTTTGATTGTTGTTTTGGTTTGGCTCTTATATATATTGTATGGGTTTGTTTTGGTAGAAAGATTTATGGAGGAATAAAACATTGTATCCCCTAAAAAATATCTTTTATATATATATTCGTTTTATAATAATATATACTAATTCGGTTTCGATCGAGGTAAGGAATTATATACTCGAATTCCCTAAGCTAACCTAAATCTTATTATTAACATATCTTTTTATAACACCCTTTTTAAAAGCTAAATACAAAATAAATTAATAAACAAAATAATTCTAATTTAAAACAAATCATTCTGTCCCTTTAAAAAAAAATATTTTTTTAGATATTCTATTATTATTTTGGCTGAATCATTGATAGAATTTGATGATATAAGAATCGATTATTATGATTAATGATATTCGTTTTAATGGTGTTTCCGAGTATATTGTAATATTTATTTATGGGAATATATTTTTTGAAATCGGATTCATTTTTTTCGCGATCATTTTTCATTATTTACATGATTAGTTTTTATTGATTATATATTTATACACTAGTATTGGGCATTTGAGATATATTGTTACTTTCAATTTTGTGTATCGTAATGCTTTAGGAAATATATTAAAGTGCTGAGAAATTCCATCTACAATTCGTCTTTAGATATTTGGGTCTTTAATTCAATGTAATGCATAGTGAAGTGTTTTGCCTGGGTAGGGTCCAAGGCAAAGGCTTAAAATCGTATTTTCTCGAAATATTCTGAAATTGTCTTTCGTTAAGCATTTGCTCGGTCTGCCAATTTTTGTTTCTGTGAATATAACCATATATATCTATTTATAATTATTAAATTAGAATGTTTTTTAGTTTTATGCTATAATTCTGTTATTCTCCTGCCATGGATTTTATCTCGCACGCTGCTTGGAAGTAACGGACCTCCATAAATATATATTATAATTAAAAAATTATTATAAATATAATAATTATATTTAATATAAAATATTTACTATTTAAAATATTATATATATATATATTAAATATTATTATGAATTTATTAATATATATTTGAAAACAAATTAATATTAATATAATATATATAAAATATATTATATTTTAATAAATAACTAATATTTAAAAATAAATAAAAATAATTAGAATATTATAATGAAGATTATTCATTCTCTAAATAAACCGGTATGGCCTCGAGGTCGCATTTCCTGTGCCCCGGGGAGCCGCTGCAATGGTACTCCGGCCAAATCGTTGTGTTTGCGGCGAGTGGCTATGCCCGTCCCGGTCCTTTCTCCGCGGTGCAAGTTCCGGCCCGGAAGTCCCCGAAATTTTGCCAAAATTTGAAGGGATTCTGTGGATCTTCGCTCAGAGTTCTCGTGGCATAACCCGGCCAAATTTTCCCGAATTTTGGGTTACTTCCGGCGACGCGGCTCTCAGATCTCCGGACGTAACCCCCGCAAATTTCTTCACAATTTGGCGGCTTTCCGAAAAAAATCAACGAGCCAAATATTCGGGAAAATTGGGGACTTGTCCGAGGCGAATTTTCCGGAAAATTTCCCGCCGGGCGCTCCTTCCTTTGGCACGAGAAGAATACGGCAAATTGGTGGGCGCCGTTCTTCAAAAAAACCAAGCTGATGCTTGGGATCATCTTCCTCTTGCGGAGGGCGGACGGGGGGCGCCCGACACTGAGGCTATGCAAGCCGCGAGGCGAGCTTGGATCGAATTCTTTCTTTTTCCTAAGCCCACTTGTGTTCTTCTGCAGGCCGACATTCGCAATGTTTTTAATGAAATGTTACCTATTCAATTCTTGAAGGATAACCACGAGCACACTCCTTCCTCGGCTCGATTTGTTTCTTAGTGTTATGGAAATCCGTCTTATTTGGTTTACCAAGGACAATTGTTCGCGAGAATAATAAGGTTGCCCCATCATGAGTCCTTTATTTTGTCTTATTCGTCATCGAATGCAAATCGCCGTGTTCGCCGCTAGCGATAGGCCCCCACCGGAATTTACGCCGGCTTTTGCGGACGATGGGTTCATGGGGGGGGAGGTTAAAGATGTTTGGACAGCATTTCAATAACAGATACATTTGGCTCAGGAATACGGTCTTTACATCCAACCACACAAATGCACCTTATACCTTCTTGCGGGAGAACAATTCCGCGGAGATGTTTCGTGTTTCCAGACGTTGGGAGTTACTGTGATTTCTGGTCATGATATGCTTATGCTTAAAGTGCCTGTTGCGGGGTCGGCGGATTTTTTTCATAATTTCTATGAACAGAAGAATCAGGAAATTGAGAAGCTCTTCTCTGCGATAGAAAGCTTGCCGCACAAGCATGTAGCTTTCCATCTTATGCAAAGCAGTGCTACTTTTAACAAGATGTAATATTTGTGCCGCACTACTCCTCGACCGTTGATTAGACCATGTTTGGATTTTTTCCCATAATCGAATGAAGAGATATTTGGAATTATGTTTTGACACTGTTTTGACTCGAACCTAATGATCGCAAGCCAAATTGCTTATTAAGTAAGGGGGACTTGGATTTCTTAGTCCGCGAGCCGAAATCGGCTTGGAGAACGTTTACTTAGTGGATCTTGCTTACGTGGCGTCAAAACGTAAGCCCTTACAAATCATTTTGGATTTTTATCCCGTTTTTCCCGTCTAAATTGATGCTTATGAAGCTCAGGCCCTGCAGCATGTTATGCATTTCTTGCCTCGTGATACCCCTAGTCTGCAGGATCCGAGAATAAAGATATAACAAACTACCTTGTTGGGAACTATTCACTCTAAGGTGATTCGTTTCTTGATGGAGCAAGCGGATGTAGTGGGATAAGCGCGGTTACGCACTTTTGCTGTTTTAGGAGCAGCTGGTTGGCTTCGGGCACGCCCCGCTTTGGCTCAGGATTTGTTGCTCACCAACGCTGTATTTCGAGATATTGTTTCTATGCGGCTTGGAGTTCTATATTTTGAACCGGGTGAGGTATGTTCTTTTTGCCACCAACATTTGGATGCTTTCGGACACTATGTTTTCCAGATTGTATGGGACATGAACACAAACAGGTCACGCACACCATTTTGAAGAACGCTGTGTTTGCTTTAGCCTTGTAGGCTGGCGCGCGACCCTTGTTGGAGCCTATGAACCTGTTACCCACTAATCCCCGGATAAGACCTGTGGATGTTCTGGTGATAGGAGCCCCACAAATCCTTTAATCTTTTTAGTATCCTTTGCCGCGGTTAATCTTGGATATAGCGGTTATATCTCTTTTCCAATCTCGTATTTTGGGAATAGCGATATAGGAATTATTGGCAGCAGCACGGCAATATGCCGAACATAAATGTACTTATGATAATTTGCGGAGTCGATGTGTGGCCTAAAATATTAGTTACGAGCTTTTGGTTTGGGAAAGTATGGGTGGATTGGATGCCAAGGGAAAACGATTCCTTCGATTCGATTCTTTGTTCGTATGATGAAAAATGTGTTCTGTATTTTGGGACTAAATAGACCCAATTTAAAATCCGAATTTTATTTTAATTACAGAAAAAATATTTTTTGGTATGTGAAAGGTATTGAGAGGCGGCGTTTGGCCGTACAAATAGGTTAAGGATAATAAACTAGTTTTCCTTGGTTTTACTTACTATTTTCGATGAGTATTTCGATTACTTCTGGTGTATGGCGGTGTCCTTTACGATTGTTGCCGTTAATTTGTGTTTAGTGGTATTATCATTCCTTGAGTATTGAAGGATTTGTATTTTTTGAATCGAAATTCTCGACTTTGTGTGTATGTTTAGTTTGGATTTTTTTTTCGGAATAGAATAATATAATCGCCATGCCTAAAATAACGTAGGGCTATAGATGGGCGAGATTTTAATTCCCAATTCTGTTTTATTATTAAGATTTTATTTAAGATTTAGATTAAATTGTTTATTGTGTTATAGATTATTAATTCCAATATAGATTATAAAATTCATATTTCCAAAAAAAAATATTTAATATAATAAAAACTAAATAAAAAATATATAATAAATAAATAATAAATAAATAATAAATAATAAATAACAAATAATTAAAAAATATAAAACCATTAAATAAAAAATAACAATATATATAAAAACAATAATAATAACAAATATATAAATAATATTTGTTATAATTATAAAATCATTAAAATACCAATATTAATTATAATATATATTCTTAAAACCACTCATTTATTTTTAGTATTATTATTATTTAGATTTACATCTTATAATCTATACATAATTCCTTAATTTTAAACCAACCCTAAAATTTTAAATTATTTTTTAATAACTAACCAATTCTTAAATATCTACAATATATCTCCATATAAATTTTTATTAATTATTATTTTTACCAAATAAACAAATAATAACAAAAAATCAATTTAAACATTCTAAATTATAAAAACACATAAAATCAAAAACATATAATTAAAAAATAATATATTCTTCATATATTTTTTAAATATTTTATATTAATTCTATTTTTTTCATTAAATCAAAAAACAATATAATAAATAATTCCATATTCAATTAAATTTATCAATATATCATTCTTTAATTTTCAAATTTAATATTAATTTTTGAAATATATAGATTATGAAATTAAAAATAATAATATATTTGAATTTGTAAATAATAATAATAAATTAACATTAATAAATCTAATATAATTTAATTAATAATGTTAAATATAATATTTAATTGTATATAATTTATATAATTATATATTATATATATATATGTTGATTTATAATTAACATTATTTTAATACATATATATTGTATTCTTTTAATCCTTCTATTCAGCGGTTTGTCAGACTTTTCAGTCTGGGGTCACTGACGCATACTTCAATGCCACGTAGCTCCCGCAGCAGCCAACTACATCCACCACACCACTCTGCAACTCATCGTGCGGCGCATATTCTGTGAGACTGTCATCAAATCCGCCCCAAACGACCAGCGAGCCCTCCTCTTTCACGGCTGCAAAGGTGATGATGGGCAGCGAGAAGAAAGGTATCTTAACAACGCCGCTCTGAAGCTGCTCTGCCACGCTGCTGGAGTCCCCTCCATACACACCCACACCCCAAGTGACAACGCGGCCACCGGGCTTCAGCGCTGCAAAGGCCGCCTTGTTGGGTGAGACCGACACCACATCGCTCTCCAGCTCTTTGGCAACTTCTTCCTTGAGGTGAGCACCGTCTGCTCCCATCCCCCAGGCTACAACCTTGCCTCCTTCCTTGAGGGCCACGAAAACATCGTCGGAAGCAACGATCGAAACTACCCCGGCAGCGAGCTCTCCCTGAACGGAGTACGTGCTCCCTTCATCCTTTTCGGAAAAAAACACGACCGGCTCCCCACCCCGCTCTGGATCTCCCCAGCAAACCACTTCACCCGTCTCTTTCAAGGCAGCAAAGGAGCAGCCGCTGGCACAAATGCTCTTGACACCGCTGTGCAGCTTCTCTGCACTTGAGCCCATGTCACCGGTGTCTGCATGGCCCCAGGTCACAACTCCACCACTTGCAGTCAAGGCTGCAAATGCCGCATCACGCTCGCCCCAAGTACCAACTACGGAAACTATGTTTTCGAGGCTTCCGGCTGCAGAGCTGCTGTCCCCACCGTACGCTGGGTTTCCCCAAGTGACCACCTCGCCATTCTCCTTCAACGCGGCGAAGGCCTCTTGCGTGCGTGCAACCGACACAACTCCACTGCGCAGCTGGTCGCAGACCTCTGGCGGAGGCTTGCCACCGGCCTCGGCATTGCCCCAAACCACGAGCTTTCCGCCCGTCTTCAGGGCGACAAAGGCCCTGCCGTTGCCAACCACCTGCAAAACGCCCTCGTCGAGGCCCGCAACACCTTCGGAGTTGCCTCCATCGTCACTTGAGCCCCA
>CAUJNA010001913.1:827820-830320 GCA_963377175.1 Effrenium voratum | reverse complement strand
GCCTGAAACTTGTCTGAAGCCATATCATTCACAGCAGGACAATGAAAGCCATGTCAACATGCCAACTACTTCTTCAGCCTCGTCATACGAGCTGCTTGCTCAACGGTTAGAGAACAAGCCACCTACCAATCACAAGCTCCCAGGTACACGAAGTACTGCGCCTGCCACGATTTCAGCACTTGCATCTCCAAAGTCCTGCGCCTGCCACGCGCGATGGGGGCCCACAGCCGCGCGCGAGACAACACCCCAGCCCTTTAAACAGCTCCCTGCCCCTGCCACGCAAACGCAAGCCCAGGTGCACGAGGTACTGCGCCTGCCACGATTTCAGCACTTGCATCTCCAAAGTCCTGCGCCTGCCACGCGAGATGGGGGCCCACAGCCGCGCGCGCCACAACATCCCAGCCCTTTAGACAGCTCCCAAACGCTGCCCCTGCCACGCAAACGCAAGCCCAGGTGCACGAAGTACCGAAATGCTGCCCCTGCCACACGAACGCAGCACTTGCATCTCCATGAGTGAGTGTGTGTGAGTGAGTGTGTGTGAGTGAGTGTGTGTGAGTGAGTGTGTGTGAGTGAGTGTGTGTGAGTGAGTCTGTGTGAGTGAGTGTGTGTGAGTGAGTGTGTGTGAGTGAGTGTGTGTGAGCGAGTGTGTGTGAGTGAGTGTGTGTGAGTGAGTGTGTGTGAGTGAGTGTGTGTGAGTGAGTGTGTGTGAGTGAGTGAGAGCAACGGGGCGGCGGGAGTCGGGCGCGCAGCGGTAAAAGTAAGAAACCCACACAAAGATGTGGGGGAAAATCAGATCCTTTGCCTTGCTCCCATGGAGTCATCCGAGATGTGACCCAGCCATCCAACTGGTTTCATTTCAAGATCCTCAAGCCTTCATTCCTCGCGATCCTTGAGCAAGGCTTCGGGACCGGTCAGCTTCCCTGTGCGGCTTCCCCTTTTCCAGGAACCTTTGAGGTTCCAAAACACGAATGTTGAGCCCCCATTCTTCTTCAACCCCTGTTCATTTTCTTGCGGGGTGCCCCCTCCAAAAGTTGTCTGACTCCCCACTAAACCCAGGGGCACCCCATAATTAATAGACTGGGGTTGATTAATATGGGGTCAACATTACCTAAGGTTTCCCTGAGAATCGCGTTCTGCCCGCAAAGTTTAAACATTGCTTCCCAACCACATGGCTCGCCAACCGACACCGACACATGCATGAATGGCTGGGGCGGCCCGCAACCCAACCTGCCCCAAAAACGTGGGCATGCAAGAAAAGAATGCAATCCTGAAACCGCCAGTATCTTTGGCCTGCCACTCTACCCATGATGTCCTGGTGGATGAAAACGGGTCTACAGCGTCAGACCGCTCACATGGCTTTTGGACAGTCTGCCGCCAAAAATATCGGGGTAGATCTCGTTGTCCCTTTTGAAGGAAACTGTCAAGGAGAAGATCCCCTCCAACCCTGGTATCAATGAGGCGCCCTCCTTCAGTTCCCACAGATGATTTTGGGGCTGGATGCATTTCCCCTGTGCTTTCGTTAAAAGAAGCCCGCTATTTCAAACACTGTAATATCTTTTTGGGGCACGACAGAAAAGCAACCTAGAAAGCGACATGTGCCGGAACGCTGCCCCCGTTTTCAAAAAGGCAAAAAGACAACGCCCGAAATCGAAAAATACGCCCGAGGGCAAAAAGCGATGTTGGCGTAATATCTTTGTAGGAACAACGGGCAGGAACAGAAGACATGCACACTGCCTTTCTGCAGCGTGGCTCAAATGTTTGGGCAGCGTCCGGACAGGACGGGTTTTGACGCCCGTTGGACGGGAAAATCCGCCCTGAACGGACGCTTCGGACGTGTCCTTGAACAGTGTCCAGTCAGGTCTGTGTGCTGTGAAAACTGCGAGCCGAGATGCCTGAATGCCTTTGAGCGTATCCAAATGTAAAAAAGGCAAAAATAACTGCCCGAATTGAAAAATGCATAAAATAAGCCGGCAGTCTTTTTTTTTTCGCCCGACCTTTCAAAGGGCAGAAAAAATGTAGCTTTTGGGAGGTCCAGGTCTAACGTATAACCGGGATCTCTCGTAAACGCGATGTTTACCACAGGCCTCCACCCTCATAGCAGGTTGGAGTTACCTCGCACACCGCATGGGTGTCCGGAGGAGCCGGAGCATCCCCCCCCCCCAACGCTGGAATCCTTTGAGCCAGCACCGCGCAGCCTGCCCCTGTCCGAGATTGACCCGGCCCACCTTGCAGCGCTTCCCCAGGCAGCCATGCATCTAATCGCTGCCCATGCGTAATAGAAAGCCAGACAGATGTACATACGATGTCCACCCAACCGCTTCCCAGAAACTGCCCCTGCCCCCCGGGTCTGAAACTTCGCCCCCGTTCTTCGCCGCATTCTTCGCCGCATACTCCGCCGGCCCTGATCCAACCCATGTATTTTTTCGCCGGCCCCCAGGTCCTCAATTGCGGGCCTGCGGGAAAGCCCATAAAAAAGCGACAAGGCGGGATCCGATTTATG
>CAUJNA010001913.1:807820-822820 GCA_963377175.1 Effrenium voratum | reverse complement strand
GGCGAGATTTCGTCCTTTTAAGTTTAAGTCAAGACATCCCTGGTTTCTAGCAACATGGATCAGGTTTAGGCCTCACCCAAAGCCGACACCTACTTTTCTGGGCCTGGGGGTTTGCCGCTTCCCGGCTTCCTCTGCCCGGTCGCCTCTCCTGAGCACAGGATAATGAGGAGAGTCTGGATAGAGCTGGCTCCGGAACCAGGCCTGCAGCGCGGCCCAAGAGCCCAAAACCCGGCCGACTTTCCGAGAACTCGCCAGGTCTGACCCTTCGAACCGTGTGAAGTGCGTTGCCAACTTCCCGCGTCCCGGTGCATCCTGCCAGTTGCAAATGGCTACCAGGGGCTCAATCGGGCCAAAGTTATCAGAATGGGGGGGTGCGACACAGCCAAATTGTGACAGGACCCTGACCTGTTCTCACATCTCTTCAAAGTTTAACTCTTAGAAATTCGGACACACCGCTTTTCCCAACGAAAAAGAATCTTTCTAAACACTTTAGTCGTAACCCAGGACGAACATCATGTTCGTCTCGCGGAGGCGCGCCTGCAGGATCCACTTCTCTCCTTGCCTCGAGAGATTTATTCGCTTTGAAAGCTCGATTTATCAAGGATTCCAAGCTGGATTGGTGGTTTGCAGGTCAGGACGTGGTTTCCGCAAATGCCAGCGGCTCAAATACCCAAACTACCAATCCAAACCACCAACTAAGGGTTATCAAGGGTGACACCTGTTCGAACCTGCGCCAAAGCGGCGCGGTGGTTTGCTGACTATACCCTTCCCCATGTTCGAATGGTATTTGATGAGTGTGCCTCACTTCATCCCTATTGACACTAAATAATGGCCCCCCCTGTATTTTAGGGGCCCGTTTTAGGGCACCCTTTTTCAGGGGTCACTGGATGTCCCGTCAAAGTTGCAATTGACTGCTGGTTTCCGTTAAAACTGCAACTTTTGGCTCAAAAAAGGAAAATGAGGAAGCCCAGGCTTTTGGTTTGGATTAGAAAAGGCTTGCCCATTAACCCTCTGCAAGACCCCATTCGTTCAAATCCACACCACTTATCCAAACCACCAATCCAAATCTGAGAACCGCACAGGCCAACATAGCAACCGCCCTACACTCAAGCCATGGCGCTGCACCGGGCAGGAGCAATGGATCGCATTTTGGTCCAGCTGCGAGTTGGGCTGATGCCTCGGATCGTTGAGAAGAAGCTCCAAGGAGCTCCCGGGAATTTGCGGGATGGTTGCCCAGAGAGCCAGCTGCAAGTTCTGGTGGTATAAAAGTCTCCGTGCTTTCTCAACTTCAAAACCGGTACGTAAGAATGGAGTCAAGCGGATTCAGGCGTTGCTCCTTTCACCACCAAACTCACTGGGTGCTCCGCGGCACCCGCGGCTCATCCATCCCAACTGGTGAGAAGTGTTGTCCATCCACAGCCTTCATGGGACTGAGTGTCGAGCCCAGTTGAGCAGCGCCTGTCTGCTTAGTCTTGGATCTACCAACCTGGCTATGAAGCTAGAATAATTGCTTCACCATAAACCAATTCCCAATTGAAGCGAGTAGAACCTTCTATTTCTCAAGCCAAAAGGGACAGGGGCGCGTTGCAAGTGACCCGAATCACAGCCCTTGCCAAGGCTCGAGTAGAAGAGCGCCGCGCGGCCCTTTTTGGGTCGCAGGCGCCTGCAATCGCCATAGAGGGGGGGCGTGGACCGTTTTGCGCATACCCAAAAGCAGACATAGGACCTGCAGGGCAGGGGGAGGGTTTCCTGGAAGACAATTTTCCTCTTAAGGGCCATGCTCTTATTTTTGGGAGGGTATCCTCAAGATAAGCCTCAAGGCGGCTCAAAGAGAAAACAACTGTTCTGAAAACCCCGAATGGCGCTAATGCAAGCTATCCTGCGGCAGGAAGAGGGTATTTGTATTGGAGAAGCATTGAAGAAAGGAAAGTCACCGCCCTGCTTGATCCATGGAGGACGCAGCCCGGAAGCCAATATATCCAAATTCCCACACCAAGCTCCTTCTCCCTGCGAAACGCAAAACATTGGGACTCAGTCAGCTGAGTTGGCGAGTTTGGCTCACAGCTGTTGCGTGTAGTCTACATAGCAACCAAGTCGGCTCCCCAAAGGAGAAGACGTTGTGAGCCCTTGCCAGAGCGAGCAACTGCAAGTTGTTTTTTGCAGCTTGATTGAAAAAGAACAGAACGCCGTGACAGAAATAGTGACATGCAATAATAGTGAGGAGCCTCACTGGGTCGTACCGGTTGACTCAATCGGAGTACGTCCCTTGAGCTGAACGTCTCCAAGAGCCAGCCAGCAAAGCACCGCGCAGGAAGATGTTCATTGGGAGCTTCTCAAAAATGGCGGTGCCGCTTTGGATGGTATGAAAACGCAAACCAAAAGGAAGCCAGCCATTTTCGTGGATCCCTATTTAGGCGAAAACCCATGTCGTTGCGCTGAATGGGACCTGAGCACCTCAAAAAAAGAAGACAAATGTTCGACCGGGATCATGCGAGCATACGATGCACATCGAGAAGAAAGGCTGCCGATATGAACGAAGAGCCAAAATAATTGTGGAAAAGGGAGGGCCCATTCTCCGATTCTGCCCGACTCATAGCCGCTCTTGGGACCTTGCCCCCAGGCTCATGGACTATTTCCGGGGCTGAGCATTGGACGGCTCCAAGAGGGCTCGCGAGAGTTCGGGGTAGCAAAATAGGTGAAGGGAAACCAACGGGAGCTACATCAGCTGTCTCTCAGATGCCCAGTGGCCATGGGAAAAAAAGAGCACCCTTTCTTGGTTGGTTGACTTTAAAGGGGAACCCTTCCTCAAAAACAAATGAACAAAACGGGCACCACTGGGAAACTGGGGTCTATAGACCCCGTGTTTTCCATGACAAAATGCTGACAGCAACCCTGCCAACGACGGATTGAAGTGTGCCCACTTACTCCAAAGCAGCTCGGAACAAGTGTATTGAAATTTCCTTCCAGGGGAGCCCTGGAATATCTTGGAATTATTCCCTAACCCTTGACATTCCCTCCCGAGAACCAGCAAAATGGTGGTGGCAGTGAAACTAAGCGACTTCGTTTGCGCATGTGTTGGAGGCCCTTTCGAACTTTGACAAGGAGTGGGCACCATCTTGAAGCAGGTTATTCTCTTCAATCTAAGCTTTCACAGTTTCAATGGGACATCTCAAGACCAGCCACTATGATGTATCGTATTTGCCTCTTGGCAGGTGGTTTTTTGCGGCTTGAACAGTTGCTGTCATGTTTGGTCCACCATGTTGGAAATCAAAGGAAGAACGTCGCGCGCAGAACATATTGTTTGGGGTCCCCTCACTTTCACACATGGTGTTTTGTAGAGTGTACCGTGTTTAGGGTTGTTCAAAGGGAATTCCAAGAACGTCCACGCATTTGGCTGTGGGTCAAAAATAGATACCCCAAATGCCCAGGTAAGTGGAAACATGGATCAAGACTTGCGGTCCCCTGGTGGTTTAGTTTTGACCTATACCCATTTTTGGGAGTTGCCCCCACCTTGGGACACCGCCCGCTCAACTCTCGCACCTCAACCCCGGTGCCGTGGAGTTGCAGCAGCTGCCCAGCACGTGGCAATCCTTGACCCCCAAGTGGGGTGTGGGCTAGACAGCCCGAAGGCAGAAAACAGGCAGCCCCAAAAAAGGGAATGTGGGACCTGCTGTTATATCTATGGTTCTATGGTCGCTTTAATAGAAAGTTGCTTGCCTCATTGAGAATCCTGTGACTCTTTCGAGGGTCTCTTCAAAGAACAAGTTGTTCTCAGCCTACCCCCAAAAAAAAATCCTGCGCAAGTAATAGTGGTGGACCCGCCGCCAAAGAAAAACACACACTTTGGGTCCCTATTTCTAAAATGCAGGAGGCAAGCTAGCAATGAGCAGACTCAGCCATCTTAACCAGAGTCAAACATCACGCAAACATTTTGCTTCAGCAGCATTTTGCTCAATCACTCTTCTAGATCACACTTTCAGAAAAGGAAACAACACAACATACACAGGTCTGGGCAACAAATTACGGCTGACATTTAAATGAGCAGCGACCAAACCCATTGATTGATTCTACTAAGCATGGTTACAAAGGTCTATATCGGCCTGACTAAAATTATTCTCAATTGAACCAGGTAGTAGACTCAGATGCCGTGTGGCCAATGGGAAAAAACATCGGCATCCTTTTCTGGTTGGTTGACTTTACAGGAATCGGAACCCTTCCCCAAAAAAAAGGTGAAACAGTTGGCGGAATCCACTGGGCAACTGAGTGGAACTACCTACTATCTAGGTCCTCCAGTAGAGAGGATAGAATAAGGGTGCCCTGTTTTCTGCAGTCCCTTTTAGTAGGAGCACCCTCCCCCAAAAAAGAAACGGTAAAAGGGCACCTAGCTGGGAGACCTAGCTATCAGATAACCCTTCGGTGCTTCGGTGAGCCCAACCCGTCCTGGCCCATGGGAAAGAGAGTCTCCCCACCTTCCACCTCAGACAGGTACACGATGACCTGGCGAACGGATTCCTGGTGTGGAGTTTTTAGGGGACACTGAAATGGTGGCTTTGCCTTTGGTTTCCTTTCAGAGCCACACAAAAAGGGGAACACCCTTGTGGAAATGCCCGATCCACAGCAAGTTGTTCTTGCAAAGTTCGGGTAAAGTGCAATAACCCTGTTGCAACCAGTGACCCTGGTTGAAACGGGAATCGTTTGTTGGGGTGAACGGACCTTGTTATAGTCCTGACTGGTAGTTTTGACGTGATAACCTGATAATCTAACCAAAGCAAATTTCAAACTAAGGACGGACGAACACACTAGTGCCAAAACTCTTGCTTCCCGTCGGTCAGGGAGGCTTCATATTCTCACCGACCGCAAAGGGAGTATACATCTCAATCTACAAACTAAGAACCCCAGGGATGGATACAACTGATGCCGCTGTTTGCATTCATACACTTGTCCAGGTTAATCCCGAGACCCGATCAGGCACAACATTTGGTCCCTAGACGACAAACAAAAACACAAAATTTATGTGGTTCGAACATCTTTTGAAAACCCGCAACTCTGAAAAGCCTGATTCCGCTGTCTCTACAAGCATTCTTCGTCTCTGAAACCAGCCGTTTTCCCGTAGTGCTTTGGGTGTGTTGTTTGGTCACAGGAAAGGCCCTGGCCGTCGGCCGTGATGTCAGAAAAATGGAAAACACTTGCAGAGTTCCGGCTTCCCCAAACCTGCCGACGGGGCGCTGTGGCGGGACGAACGACACCAACTCGCACCTGAGCGCAGGTCTGACTTGTGGTAAATTAGTGACCACCCCTGTGCTTCATTTGTCAAGTTGCAGCGGGAGTCCCGACAAAAATCTGGGGAGGTGGGAAATAAACAACCATCTTCCAGCGCTTCCAGGACCCCTGAACGACCCTAACAGCTAACAAATGCTTCGTTCGGGGCCTGGTGCAGGACAAATCGACTATGATCTATTCAGCGCGCTGGGTTCTTGCAAGAAATCAGGGTGTGGCTTTTTGAGAATACCCCCCCTTTTGAGGGAAACCGTTTCCCATTTTGGGTACCCCTATTGGGAGCCCAGCCCATATTCTTCTGGGGATCAAGATATGTTTCGTTTCAAACGCCGTTCGCGAAAAAGACCGAACCGAAGCGCCAGGTGGCGCCTCCGAGTCGTAGTGGCAGTCGTATTTTTCGCCCACCTGCAAAAGCGCAGCCCCTGGTATGCTAGGAAAAACAAGCAGCGAATCTTTGCAGCCCCCACTCACAGAACCAACCAAGGCAAAAATGACACCTGCTAGACAGTAGCAGTGAAGAACACCAACCTGAAATTTGTGATGCCAAAGCGGGCAATCCGCCACTATATCACCTGAAAGGGGCTTCCGTTAGCATCGCACAAATGTCGGGCGCGGTTATTTTCAATGGCACGTGGGCTGAGATGCGTCTGTCTCAAAAGCGGGCACCCGACCAAGGAAACCAACCACGGCCCTCTGTATCTACCTATCTATGCATCTAGCTATCCAATCCACTCCACTCCACTCCACTCCACTCCACTCCACTCCACTCCACTCCACTCCACTCCACTCCACTCCACTCCACTCCACTCCACTCCACTCCACTCCACTCCACTCCACTCCACTCCACTCCACTCCCCTGCACTCCACTCCCCTGCACTCCACTCCACTCTCACTTTCACACTCTCACTCTCACTCCACACCGCACCATTCCATGCTTTCCATCCCATCTGCCATAGCTTCCTTATCTACACTGTCTGTCTTGTCTATGTTATCGGTCTTATCCATATTTTTCTGTCGATTGGATTGTTCTGCCTTATCTATCTTATATACCACATCTGCCTTGTCTATACCATCTATCTTTTCTATCTCGTCTAGCCAATCTATTAGAATCTATCCGCTGTTTCTTACATCTGGTCGCTTTCACAGGTTGCGCGTAGCTAATGGTGGACCCACACAATTGGGCGGCCTCCCTTCACAAATTCGGCGGCACACCCTTTTGCGACACCGCGACTTTACCAGGGTGATGGTGAAAACCTAGCCTTCCACTCCCGGCAAAGTGCCCTGAGGGGAGAAAGATGAAGATAGCACAACCCGGTCACCTTTGAAAGCAACCATAAAGAACAGCGTTTAAACCATAGGTGACTAAAACATGAATCAATCTGAGGATTGCCCAAACCTGATCTGTTTGTGTCTGCTTCTCGGGCTTGTTACAATACCAAACCCAGCCCCTCGTTTCCCACAACTCCAAATTTGGGCACTGAAAGGCTGAAAAAAAATGCCCTCAGAAACGAAGAAGAAGAAACAAAAAACCTGTGTCCAAGCTGGGCACCGCCCAAAAAGCCTGAGCGTCCAAAAGCGACAGCCTTGTAAACCGCTGGAGGCAACCACTCCCTCTCGGCGCCTGGTATCTTCCGATCTGGAGCCGCTCCCCGTGGCCCTCCGGCATCCGGGCGAGCCTGGCCCAGGCGGCCAGAGGCTTCAGCGACCCCGGTTTGGCGGTTTGGGACCCCCCAGTTGGACACATACTCCAGTGGCCTGGTCTAGAAAAACCCTAAAGATGGCGGTTGTCTGCTCTTTTTTTTTGGCGGCTTCCCTTCAAAGCCACAAAACCTGCCCGCCCAATCAATGTCTACGCATTTAAAGTCTTCAAACATCTTAAAGGGGTAAACACGGCTCAAACTATATCCCTTAAAACACTCATGCGACCCGACTGAGCGGATTTCTGGGCCCTCATTGGGTCCGCAAGATCCAAAAAGAGCCTCCCAAATCGTGGGGGACAAGGCCTAGGAGAGAGAGAGAGAGAGAGAGAGAGAGAGAAAAAAAAGAACCGAGCGAGAGCAAACGCCCAGCAAGAGCAACATCTATTTGTGTGGGCTAAAAAAGCAACAGATTTCGGAACCCGAAGTGTGTTCAGGTGGCCTTTTTGGCCGATTTGGGGAAGGCGGTGTGCGGTCTGTCTCCTTTAACTAGGATCCTTGGTGGCTATTGCCCCTGGCGCAACAAGCTGAGCTTCTTGCTGATTAGTGGGCGTTTTTTTTTTTTTTTTGTGGGGAACCCAATTGGTCGGTTTTGAGGGGAAACCAAAAGGACACCAGCCATTTTTTGGGGGCAAACCCAAACAAAGACACACCCTCCAGGGGAAACAGAGCACAAAGTGGCCAGATCGACACCTGACTTGAGAAATGAGCACAGAAAGGATCGTGAGCAATATCCGCCAGCGTGAGCAACTCGGTCTACGTCCGGCATAGTGCAACATGCTAAATCAAAAAGAAGTGGTAGTGGTAGCCAAGGGTTGTCTGGGCAATCAAGCAGTTGCAAAGCTTCGCGAACAACCCTACTCCATGTACTTCCTATCATCTGGTCTTTGGTTGCTGGGAGCAACCCAGTGTTGCAAGTCCGGATCAGTATATTAGACAAGCCTTGTTCACTGCATGTGCTGGTGCAGATTTGCCATATTTGCAATACTGGCCTGCTTGCCGTGCCGCAAATTTCAACTTCAGCAAGATACAAGACCAACTAGGCGACTCAGACTCTGGCATACCGATCCAAACTTTTTCACATTGCTGTAAGTCCATTAGCTGCAGAAATCCACGGCGCTTCGAGCGCCAGTGAGGCATTGGTGAATTTCACTCTCCGCACCTTTTGTGCTCGAATTTCACTGGCTGGAGTCGAGATGGCTCATCTTGAGTGAGTCCATCTTCACGTGGATCTGGAAAACCTCGGTTCCCCAAACCACCATCCGCCCTAGCTTGCCATCTGCGGGGGAGAACCAACCACTGCGTGGTCAAGAAAAATACACAGTTTGACCAAAAACTACCCAGCAGATTCGCCTCGCAAAAAGTCACGAGGGAGCTTCGCAAGTTACGGAACATCTTACAATCTTGCAGGCACATCTTGGCGGTATGAAGCGTAACTTACCAAGCAATAAACGTCTAGCATGCGTGCTGCCGTTGGTTTGTCAATCAAAGCCGACAGTTATTGACAGCCGGGAAGCCTAACCGTTCATTCGCGTTGCAAACGCTTCATCAAGTTCTCTTACCCAGGCCACTCGCAAAATCCTGGACCGTTGGTGGTTGCTTAAACATCCTGGAGATTTCTTCTCCATGAATTTCCTGGTAGTTCTCGTCTTTAACTTGCTTCTCCTAAACATCGTTGTTTTTTTCGTGAAGTCGTCTGAAACTGGAAAAACTGCTATGTTCGTGAGATTGCATAATTTGTTTCTTGTTCCTTTTTCCCCGTCCGGATTTACCCGCAAAACGCCCGCAAACGTGCGCAAAATCCCGCAAACACCCGCACATCAGAAAAATACGTTTTTTGGTTCGGGGGTCGCGAAAACTCCTAGAAACCATTCAACACGTCCAACACGCCCAAAACTACCAGGAAACCAAAACGCCGAGGATGCTTCCGCTGAGGTTGCTTCAACAAAGCGCAAAGTCGAAGCCCCATGGCACATTGGCCCATCTGCGCTGTGTGGTTTTCGCGTCGCGTGAGGCCCTCCGGCCCTTGCCGCGGCGCCCTCCGCTGTCCCTGCCTGGTGCGCCCCGCTTGTTGTGGCGGCGGGCTGCTCTGGGCTTTGTCGGCCCTGGGTAGTCTGTGTCCGCTCGGCGGCCGCCCGTGCCTTCTGCTGCACTGGGGGGTTGGGGGCCTGCCGGCTTCCTTCCTCCCCCCCCCCGCCCTCCTGCGTGCACTTCCCGTGAGTTTTTGCGGCCTCGGGCTCTCTGTCTTGCACGCACGTCCCCGGCCCTTGGCGGCGCTGGGGCTTTCGTCTTGGCCCCCCCCCCCTCTCGCTCTCTCTCTTCGGCTTCTTTGGCTTCTTCCTTGTCTTCGCCGTTGTCCAGTCCCCGCCGTTTCGGCGGCGGCGGGCGGAGGATGCGGTGAGTTTCTCTCTCTCCCTCCGTAAAAAGGACTTTTGCCGTTGAAACGCCAGAAGTTCTGACGTAACCTGTAAGCACCTCAAGCTGTGTCAAATCCTGCGCCGAGGAGCAATGAGCTGATGAAACCCTGCTTGGGCCCTTCCTCGTCCGAGGAGTCGGACTCCTCGACGCGACCGCGGGACCCCCGAACGCGGTGCATTGGGGCCGGGGATCGCTTGGTGGCCTTGGCCTGTTGATGGAACTCTATGGAACTCTAAGAGGAACCCCTCTGATGATTCGGCAAACTTTGTCCGACTTCTGTGGCACTTGAGGTCTGTGCTGTGGCTTGACGTCAATGCGAGGAATGGCAGGGACGCAGGGACTACGTTCTTCCCTAGACCAATTGTCAGCGTCCATGTCAAGGGGTGCAACTTTCTATGGAGGGCAAGCCAGAGTGAAAACACCTCTCTATTTGGGTGACCGGTTCCTTTCGAATGCTACACACACACTCTTCTCGTTCATTAGCAACATTGCGATTCGGCGGCGGTCTCTAGATGAACAACGCACCTGGCAATGTTGACTCCCGTGGCAACAGCACACCCATCTTCTGCCCACTTACTCTTTAACATGTTAAACAGCGTCTGTCCTAAGCCTTGGCCGCATATCATGTGTTGGGAGTCTGGTTGGTCTAAACCAACCTCAAATGGAAGAGAACCACTCCGCAAATTTGCAACACCTAAAAATAGGGTCCCGAAAATCAGATTCCTCCATTGGATGGCTTTGGGATCCAGGTTTTGGGTGGATTCCCCCATTTTCTCTTCACCCATCCTGCCCCCCAGAAACCACCCAGTTTTATCAACAACACCCGACCTTTGGCCGCATTCTTGAAGAGACTTGTTGATCCCCGAAGGGAAGGGAGAGATACCTAAGGCAGCTTAAACGTCGGTGTTCCGGACAACACGAAACATGGGCACCATCGGCCGCGACCGCGTTGCCGGCCTCACTCTCTTTGGAGGCGTCCTGCTCCACTTTCTTCTGTGCAACGGCTTGCCTTAGCCGAATCCTTGCCCCAAAACACACGGAACACATAGGGCGTCTATTAAAAAAAGGCACACCCATAATATGAATGTGCACACTCCATCCAACGTAGTATTTGGGCTTTTCGCAAAGAGCTGTCCAAGCTTTGAAGATGTCATGCGGGAAGATACAAGGGCAACAGCTCAACAAAGAACCGCCACATGGGCTACAACACAAGAGAACCTCTCCCTGGGTTTATGGCTGACTCCAGGAAAATCGCCAGGATGCTTAGTCACTTCCTTTGGTTTCTTGGTGATCGGCAATTTAGCCGCAGCCATGGGATGCTCGCCAAGGTACGGGAGTGGTGCTGCTACGTGGCTACCTGCGCGCGCTGGGGCTCTTCGGGGCAAGCGGAAGCAACTGCTGGTACCGCTCCATGGCCTGCCTCCAAATGGGGCAGACCCCGCCCTTTCAGATTCCGTTTACAACGGGTACCCTCAAAAAGGAAATCGCATTGTGAAAGCCTAATCTATAGGCGTTTTGCCCAGTCTAACAAGTTCTGCTAAAATCAGCTTCCTGGGGCGTTTCCCCGACATTTGGATGACGTGGAGAATGAGGAAACCATCCGTGAAGCTTCGGCTCAGTCAACATATTCGCTCTTTCGGGTCGAGTGGTGCGGGACTTTGGGGCACGAGCTAGATTGAACCTCAAAAAAGGGAGCCACTAGTTTTCTTCTTCACGGAACAGAACCAAAGGGAGCCCAGGTTTTCCCGTTCACGCGCAGGTTTTCACTTCTTTTGACCAGGCAGCCTTCGGGGCCCGCGCCCAGCGAGCTAAAGCGGAAACCCCCCGAACTTCCGGATTCTTGTTCACGAGGGGTAAGGCACCGAGTGGAGAACGAGAGCTCTCTCCATGGATATCGGGGGAACGCCCCCAAAATTCAGGGCGCCTGATTGATTTGCGCTGAAATCATCTCCCTACCAAGACAAACTCACCTTAAATGGGCCAAACAGGTTCAAGGCAACAACATGCCCTCCTCGCAAAAGCCGAAAAGAAGCGGCCGGAATGACGTGTTGGCGTCGCTAGCAAAGAGCCTCCGCAAATGTTCGAACACGGCCGGCAAATGGATGTTCATCCACCTCAAAATGTGAACAACCACTTGAGGGTGCCGAGTCCTTTGTTGGGCAATACCCACTTTCAGCTTCCCTTTAATTGTTGGTTTGGATTGGTGATTTGGTGGTTTTGGAGGGGTTTCCCAGGTTCCCAGCTACCCCCTACAAGAACCAAGGGTTCAAATCCCAAAAACCACCAACCCAAACCACCAACTGACGGGTCGTTGATAAGAAGGTACTAAACCTTTCCCAGGGCACTAATTGGTGGCTTCCCCTTGGTTTCCCGGTAAAACCAACCAAAACAGGGGTATCAACTCCAAAAAAGACGCACCTACTTGGACAAAAGGGTCGCAACCAAAACAGAGACACACCCGAAACGGCGCGCCTCCGGTGACGGCTGACACGGGCACGGGGCTCACCATCACGCCTTGGATGACGGACTTTTGCTCCGGATGCACCCCTGTTCAGAATGACTTCACCAGTTGAATTATTGTTGAATCCCGATTTCTTGGTCATAACTTGTGGGGCTTGAAAGCGTCAATCGAAACGAGAGCCGACGCATGTGTGCAGGTGCAAGGTCGCTCACGACTACAAGTTGGCAGGCGAGTTTTCCGGAAGAACCCTTCACGATGCTGTGGGGAACAAGATGGAACCCAAAAGGTGAAAAGATTGGAAAACCGTTGCACACGTGAGCGCTCAAAACCGATCGAGATTTGGTTCTACCCCAAAAAGCCGGGAGATCCATCGAGGCCGGTGCTGGGCTGCATCTGGAAGCTGAAGCTCAAGGGATCGCCTGGGAGCAGGAGCGCTGAGTGTGACCCTCCCTGCCCCTTGGTGAAACCCCTTTGTGTTGCGTCCTTCCACACTACCGGCAAATACAAACAAAAACGGCACCTGAAATAACAACTCGTGAAGCACCCAGTTGCCTGGATCCATTGGACTTCCCGGAACAGAAGGCCTCGGGCCATTGAGGTCCTTTTTAACCCGGGAAAAGTCCGGTTGAAAGCCTCTGAAAGAAAGGACTCACGAAGGGAAAAATCCATGTGTCTACCCCCCCCGCTTGCAGAATTTGTTTAGCCCCAAACTTTGGACATGCCCGTTTCAAGTTTGAGTGCGCGTGTGACCATGCCATGCCCCGCTGCCTGGCTACATGAGCTACACAGCAAGGAACATCAGTACAAAGTTGTCCTCTGACAGGACAGGAGGGATGGATTGTCCACGGAAGCAAAGTCCCCGCCGGACTGCCAGCGAAGCCCTTGAACTGTCACTTGGACAATGTACATGACATGCGGAATCTGATATCATTTCTTGTTTCTTCCTTCATGTCATGTATACATGCTCATTGTGTGTGTCCAATGCAAGCTGCCAAAACAAAATAGCAACCACCTAGGCAGAATACGCACCGACATTGCTTTACTTTGTTTGTAGCGTGACATGAGGTGGTTGATGTTGACCTGGGCAATTGGGACGCCGCCCCCGTGACTCTCTGCAGGGTCAACATGCTGGGGTTTCTGTGTGGTTTCCCTTCAAAGCCACCAATCCTGGGCAGCGCCCAGATCCCACAGATGCTCTAACCGTTTCGCTGTTAGTGGACTAGAAGAACACCCTCACCTAAACTCCTAAAACCTTCAGGATGGCTGGGAACCGACCAGAAATCGGGTGGCCTCAACGAAACGAAACCCATTGCTTGGGGAAATTCACAGGCCCTTCGCCTGACAAATGGAGGGTCTTAGCAATCAGAGACGTGGCCGGCTGTTGCCTTTTCAGCTTCCGAAAGTCCACAAGTTGCCCTCCAAAGGGTGCCTTCTGCTGGCTATCATGTCATCCTCGCAGAACACCTGGTAGCTCCTTAGAATCTGAGCTACCGTCAAAATCACTTGTCTTCGCCAAGGAGTTGTTCATTAAATCTAGTTTTCGTTTTTGGTGGGGGCCCTATCTTTTTACAGCGTTTCTGCGAACGTCTTGCGCCACGCTGGTTTTTCACTGAAGGATGAAGCCTCAAGAGCATCCAACACGCCAAGTTGATCATTCTGCGGGACAATGGCAGCACCTTTGTAGCACAAGTCTAGCAACGCGGAGTACACTCCTGCAGCTCCAGCACGCAACTTTGTAGCACAAGTCTAGTACACGAAGTACACTTCCGCAGCTGAAGCTTGAAGACCGCAACTTTGTAGCACAAGCCTAGTACTCGAAGTACACTTGCTTCCACTTTCCTGCTGCCTTCTGCCGTCTTGACCAGAAATACGCAAGCGCGGCAAACGTTTACACAAACCATGTTATCGTTTTTGGTGGGGGCCCTATCGTTTTGCGATGCTTCCTACAATTTTATGCTGCAACTAACCCCGCTTTACTAAAGTGATCTACGCAAATTTTGACCGTGACTGAAGGCAAAATCTTGGATATGCCCAGCTCCTGGACTCCTTGACTCCTTAGCACCAGCCAAATGGGTCAGCTGGCAACTCCCAACTGCGCTCCCTTGAAAGATCGCCTCTATGCTTCACCTGAGGGAGCCATTCAAGCTACCTGGTCCAACACGCAACTGATTGTTTTGCATCACTTTTCGTTGTATGTTTCCCATACCCGGAACAAGTGTCGAAGTTTGCGGTGATTTTCATTTGTCTGTATCCTCCAGGAGAAGACTCCCTCGACATGGCCAACACGCAAAGCAAATGCACGGGCTTCCAAGCGTGCCACGTCTTCAAATGGTTCAGTCCAGAAGAAAACAATCCTAATTCCACTAGTGATAGAACCCCTTTAAAACTCAAAGGGGAGAATATGGAAACTACCTATAGGGGCGATCCGGTACTTAGTAAGTGGTTAGAAAGCGTGGTTTCTTCCCCCACTGAAGGGAGACTTGTAAGCATGGTAAGTGGGTCATGACCAGGCTGACTATCACTTGCTAAGTGCCCCTTTCAGTAGGCGCCCCGGCCTGAGCTCCGGGAGCGCAAAGGCGACAGTTCTCTGTGCCTCGAGAAAAAGGCTTGGTGGACCAAATGGGATTGGAAGGGGTTGAAGGGGCGTCCATTTTTTTCAAGTGCTCTGTGGCTTTGAAGAAACCACAAAGCTCCGGACTCTGTTTGCTTTCCTTGTGCGGATGCTTCAGCTGTGCGCTGGTGCTTCTTGGGGCCGGAATTTCAAATCCTCAACTCGGGGTTTCCCGGTTCGAAGCATCCCCACGTAACCCGTAGCTTTCTGAAGTTGTCTCTCACAGAAACCGCAAAGCGACTGACCATATGTCTTGGCAAACTTTGGGCACGTCAGCATCCGGAAGTGCAGGACCAACTTTGAACTTCGCGGAGCTTCAGCTACCAACTCTGGCGCCGCCTTTGCGGTTGCTCAGGCACTAACTGGCGCTGCTTCTTTCTCCAAAAGAGCGGCGACACGTGAGACAACGTAAACACACACACACACACAAATCCAAAACCCTCAAAACCACAAGAAGCAACCAACCACTCCTTTTTGTTTGCGTTTTGCTCAAACACAAGTGGGCAAAACAGGCTCACTTCCAATCATGTCTGCTT